>BKCH01001554.1:0-39202 GCA_008635985.1 Ficus erecta
TTTATATAATTTATCATTTTATAAATTTTACTTTAATAGTACCTCATTTAATCCTCTTAAACTCCCACTTCAATTTGTTTTAATTTTATTGAGAAAAAATTGTTTTCCATTAGGGGAAAAAAAAAAACGTTTTCCCATTGAAAAAAATTCTTTTCTGGAAAAAAAAAAAAAGGAAAGCAAATAGCACTACGTATTTATTTACTTATTAATTTGTGTTTTTGGCTAAATATTGTTTTAATTTAGGAAGAGCAAAATCTTTATACCACAAAAATTTCAAGATTCACCATAGATTTAATAAAAACAAAATAAGATGAATGTAAAATAATTTGACAACATAGAACTTAGTAATTTGTTTTCTTAAAAAGAATTTGATGGAGAAAATTTTAGAGTTTAAAAAATTGAAATTAGAGTTCCAAAAGATGCAAGTGTATGTATGGATTTTGAAAATATATATATATATATATATATTTATGAGTAATGTGGTATATGTATAATGGTTTATTTATTATAATAAAGACAAGATATAGTTAAGTGGAAAGCGCAAAGCTCTTTCTATGATTATATGTCATTTTGTATAGATAGTACTGTACGACATAAGAAAGATAGAAAAGAGACTTACATTGGTGCCCTTTATATTTACAAATAAAATCGAAACATCTCAAAAGCTTTAAATGTTACGAGTTGGTTCAATAATATTATTATATCTCGATAGAATACGTCGAAAATAACCTATGTTACGAGTTGCACCCAATTATCCTTGATTTTTACCAAAATAAAAACTGTCAATTTGTAGACTGTGTAGATCAAGTCAAATACACTCTATCACGTCAACTTCCAGAACAAGTAACTAACCCAACTTCCAAAACAAGCAGCTATCCATATATTCAAAACAAGTAATTTACCTAATTACTTCCTAAAACTAGCTAACAAAATATCACTTTTTATTTTTCTAATAAAATTGCCATAAATGCCAACATATAAAAAACCTAACTTCCATCCCGAACGGGAGTGGTCAAATGATGGCTCAAGAATATCAGTTTTGGCTTGCACAAAATCACTGGATATTGCAAGTATAATTGTGAAGGTCATGATCTAGAGAAGTACAACAAGTACGTTCCTCATGATATGATATATTCTCACTAGCAATCACACGATATATATATATATATATATATATATATATCATGTATAGAAGGGGATCTCAATTACCTTCATATAATCAACTTTCCCAATTATAGAAGTATTTTAAAAAGTAACTTATTTTTAGAACTAGAATACATCATGTCTTCGTTTTGTAAGTTAATTGGAGATAAAAATTTAAGTTGAAGTTAGTTGATTTTTTAAAAACTAGTTATAAATTTTATTGACTTTTCAAAAAAAAAATAAAAAATTAAAATGAAAAGTGCATATTAGTTGGAATTAAACTTAGTTACCAAAGGGAGTGATATATATGTGTGTGTTAGACGTTTATACCAATGAGTTGTCATTGCTACTAAAATTTGGAAACTAGTTGTTGAAGCATAACCGGAAAATAAAATGTATATACATATATACTTCAGTAGATTTAATTTGTCAGTATACTAAAGTGACATTATAGAAGTTACAAATGAATATGGTCATTTGTCTCTTAGCTAAGTAAAACAAATATGGGCAACGTTCTTTAGGTGGGTTGATAAGCTGCCTATCCTCCTCGCTAAATGTTTAGGTTCAAGTCGTCCCCACTACACTAGATAGTTATATATAAACAATCTATTTCATTAAGGATCCGTATATCCTGCGAAGATATATCCACCCCCAAAATAATTATTTGAGTATGTCGACCTCTAGCTTTATAACCCTCTACTCTTACTTTCTTTTATTTTAAAGGATAAGACAATGTGGAAACAAAGTAGATCTAGGACTTGGGGAAAAGGGGGATGTCTCTCTTGGGTCCTAAGAAAGGGAATAACACTGATCAAGCTTATAAATCATAACTATTGTATGGGCATTGGAAAAGATTATTAGAGTACACCAATTAATTTGGGCACTTCAAAATGTCGTTAAAAAAATATTTCGTTAGATTTAACTTCTAACAAATAGTGACGTACAAGTAGTACTAGCATTTAAGGTTCACCATAACAAATAGTACGGATATATCTTTTTATTTGTTTGGTCGATTAATGAGTCTACTTTTTAAATTATCTTTTGTTTAGCATATAGGTTTGAAAAGAAAATTTTCAAAAGATTTTATATCAAATGAAGAATCTTTTTGGATCGGTATTTGCAAGAGATAGAATAACAAGTGCCGTGTAGGTTTCAAACATTGAAAGAATATTTAAATTGAATTGGAATTTTTTTAAAATAAATTTTTATGTTTTAGACATTTCAGGCCACAAAACTGACAAAAGTACCAATCTTTTTATTTGAATAGATAAACAAGAGTAAATAAATTAAATAGATTCCTTAGCTACCTTCAAAAAAAGAAAAGGAAAAATACAAAAAATTAAATTAAATTAACACACGTGCATGAAAAGGTCCACATCAAATGCAGTTCCACAATAGAGTAAGGATCCCTAAGAAATTTGCAGATGAATCCCACACCATAAACCATCAGGAAAACTTTAACTATTTTTGCAATTTTAATCCTTCTCATCTCGAGGACGAAGATGATAAAAATTTTTTTTTTCTTTTCGAAATTTTATTCACAGTCTATCGGTAACTTATCATGATCTGCCAACTGAACTAAAACTATTTTAACTTTTTTCCTTATCTTTCTTATCTCTCTCTATATATTTTCATGCATGTCAGTTTTGAATATCTTAATGTTATTTTATGTATAATGATTTAAGTAAAATTTTCGATTCGTTAAAAGACCTAAAAAAAATAAATAGTCAATTTTATATGATGATCATCACAATTTTTCTACTAAAATTGTTTGATTGATAAGCTCAAACTAACTTAAGCCGATTACAAATGATTTGTTTTAATTTGGTTCTTTTTACAACTTTTCAATCCCACCAAACTAACAACAGAAAAATTAATAGTTTTTCACTCCGAACTCGTTCGTCCGAAGCCCAAGGTACAGACATGGACTAAGAAAGGGTAAAAAGAAAGACAGTTTTTTTTTTTTTTTTTTTTTTTTTTGAGTAAAAGAAAGACATAGTTAAATAGATATATTACTATTTTTTAAATCTTTTTTTAATGTTTATTTGGATCAAATCTTTATATTTATCTAATTAAATATTAAAAAAATGAAACTTTTTTTGTTAGCAAAAAAAAAAAAGGAAACTATTATAATTATGATAATAATAAAGGAAAGTGCAATCTTACAAATCACCCTGATAAGACAAGATAACAAAATAGCCCACAATTGCGGGACAAGAGGTGTCTTCTCAGCCCTAACAAAGGATGTGAACTACGCTGACCAGCCACGACACAAATAGGCATCGCCAGAGATGATTATTGGTGTATTGCTGTACTGTAGTCCGAGGATATAACTTAAAATGTATTTTTTTTTTTTATAAATATTTTGCTAGATTTAATCTAGTAACATTTTTCTGAGAAAGAAGTAAATGGCATTTTTACATAAATAATTGAAGTAAGTAGTATCTTTTAAAAGTAATTATTATAAATAACAACAAATAAGAAACTAATCATGTAAATGACTTACTTATTTTTTGTAATTATATTATTTATCTAGTAAATTTAATGTTTACCTAATAAATTTTCAATTTATCTAATAAATTTACTATTTAATTTTAATTATTTTTAAATATTGTTATTCATTTCAATTATTTTTCCTAAAATTCTACTTATTGCAATTTCTCATGAAAAATATTGTAGCATATAATAAAAAAAAAACTAAATATATATATATATATTTATATAATTGCATATAAAAGTGAATTGAAGGGATTTGTCCATTGGCCAAGGTAAGACATGGAAAACTTCTCCTTGAGAAAAAGAGTTCTCTCTCTCTCTCTTAATTTGTTTCGTTTTAATTTTTAATTTTTATTTTTTATTTTTTTCCCTTAGAAAGGAAAACGGGTGTTTCCTGAGGCCTATTAAAGGAGATGCATCATACATAGGCAAAGGACACCTGTAAAAGGTATGTTACTTCGCAAAACTACCATTATGGGCAGAGTGCAATTTCATACATATATATATATATATATATATCATTCGTACAATTCTCCGACTACAAGAGCTAGCGCAGGAGACTATACTGAATAGGAACTAAATATAGCTGGTGGCATGGAGGGAGTGCACACCCCTTTTCCTATTCATGGGGCACATTTCTTAACTATATTAAAAAAGTAAATATCTTATTTCACTGATCACTTTCGTCCTCAAAAACACAAGTTTCGGTTGCGTTCTGATGTTTTACTCATTTTTTTCCCCCTTTTAACTGCATATTTAACTTGACACTTGCTGCTTCTTTATGAGTCACATATTGAGTTGGCTTTTCTGCTTCAAGCAAACAATTGAGTTGACCCACCATATTTAAGTGCAATCACACTATTATCATTAATTTAGTTCAAAAAAATTTTCGGCCCTAACAATAACTAGATATGTACATGTCAATTAATACTAATAAAATGATTTATATAATTTATCATTTTATAAAATTTGCTTTAATAGTACCTCATTTGATCCTCTTAAACTCCCACTTCAATTTGTTTTAATTTTATTGAGAAAAATTTGTTTTCCATTAGGAAAAAAAAACGTTTTCCCATTGAAAAAAAAAATTTCTGGAAAAAAAAAAAAAAAAGGAAAGCAAATAGCACTACGTATTTATTTACTTATTAATTTGTGTTTTTGGCAAAATATTGTTTTAATTTACGAAGAGCAAAATCTTTATACCACAAAAATATCAAGATTCACCATAGATTTAATAAAAACAAAATAAGATGAATGTAAAATAATTTGACAACATAGAACTTAGTAATTTGTTTTCTTAAAAAGAATTTGATGGAGAAAATTTTAGAGTTTAAAAAATTGAAATTAGAGTTACAAAAGATGCAAGTGTATTTATGGATTTTGAAAATATATATACATATATATTTTTATGAGTAATGTGGTATATGTATAATGGTTTATTTATTATAATAAAGACAAGATATAGTTAAGTGGAAATATTTGTAATTAAAGAGTGTAAATAGAATTAGTTTTTAGATAATTGCATAACCAACCCTAATTGCCAAGGAAAAAAAAAACCGTAAAGCTTGAAGCCATAACCCAGTGTGACTAAAAAAGGCAACTGAGAGTGTGTTGAAGAACTAAGAAGAAGAAGAAGTAAAAAAAAATAAGAAAACAAATAAGTAAATAAATAACTCAATGTTATAACCAACTCATGTTTAATTTTATTCCGTCAAATCATAAACAAAAGTCAGCCTCTATGGCATCTCACATCGGTATTCAATATGGCTTGGTAGAGGAATTTTCAAATTTGTTTTAAGACCTTAGCAATGAAAGTCTCAATTTAAATATTTTTTTGTCGAATTATTTTAATTTTAATTTAGTATGATGTACAAAGCAATGAAGGATGTAGGCACATATACTTTATGGGTACTTTTATAATTTTGAGTGGATAGAGTAATTTTTATGTGATCACAAGTTACCTTAGATCCATGAGAAAATAAACTAAAACTAGACATTGAAGCAAGTGATAGGATGAATATTGCTAGCATTTCTTCTGGAAAATGCTTAGATTATAAAATAGAATGACAATTTTATGGTTAAATATGGAAAAATTGTTACTTAACTATGGACACATACTCTAATCCGAACTTTTGAGCACCAACCTATATTGTATATGAGTTATATTTTTTTATTCTTATTATTATTGTTAAGGGTTTAAAAAATTGTCACATCTAAAAGCTCAACTTTCATGTAAATTGTCTATCATAAATATTTTTTTAGAGATCTCTAATCTCAACTTTCTCATTGAAAATTTTAAATTTGTTGTTTGTGATCAAATTTGATTTCTGATTGCAATGAGTATTCTTTCAATTTTTATGATTAAGTTTGTGCATTGTGTGTTTATGTTTTTATTTTATTTTATTTTATTTACTTCTACTATTAGAATTGCATATTCTTGTTCAAATTCTAAATACAAATTTTTCTTTTATTTTTTCTACGTTATGAAAATTTATAATTATAATTCAATACGTGCATCGCACGTACCTTAACTAGTTATTAAAAAAGAATGTCCACGAAAACAAGACAGGAGACAACTCTACGGTGGTGGCATAGAGGTAAGAAAGTGTTATTTAGTGATTTCGCTTCTATTGGTATCCAAGTTTGGGCTATAATGCATGAGTCTAAATCTGTTGTCTCGTATTTCTGTCTCAAAGGCTATCACATTAATATGCTTTTGACAACTCATCAATTTGTTCATGAATTTTTAATGTTTAACATTCTTTATGTGGCTAAATTCTTAAATTTAGATGATATGTCATGACATTATAAAGGAGACAATCAATGAGATAGTAAATCCGGAATAACATATCTCGATTCATAGCGCATATGATGTCCATCTTTTGATAAAAATCCTTGTCATTCTATGTGTGATCTTAGTAGATTCCTTTCTGCTATGCTTGGTAGAAGTGAAAAGTGGGCGGAAAGAAAGAGGTGAGGGATTTTTGAAGGGAAAATAGAATTTTAGGTTGTTTGGCAAGAGAGAAAAATGGAAGAAAGAGAAAAAGTGGAGAGAAAAAAAAATCAATGGGTCCTATCATTTTTTATCTCTTCAAAAGTGAAGAGATTTTGATTGGGCAAACTTGTTTATCTTGTATACATAGTTAAATAGTAATGTTAAGAATACCAACTCAAATCCCAAGTATCAACTCATGTGTCATGTATTCATTGGTAGATGGAATTAATTGATGTGGCAATACTTTAAATACTTACCAATAAAAAAATGACAACTTATATGCCACATAGGTTGGTACTCAAAAGTTAGGATTAGAGTTGGTGTCTCTAGCATTTTTCTTAGTTAAATTACCTATTTATCCTTATTTTTAAACTAAATTAATATCAAGTAATGGACAAAATAGGCATTTCTCTCATCACAAGTATTTTTTTTCCCCTCCTATTATGTCGAACAAGATTATAGGAAAACTGACCTTTTTTCTCCCATTCACATTTTCTCTCCCTCATATGTTTTATTTCCTTTCTCTTCTCTTTCGCTCTTATCAAATGAAGTGTTGAAGTGTGTTTGACACGAGAGAAAAGTAAAAAAGAATGAGAGTGACAGAGGAATTGATGAAAATATTTTGACATTTATAATTATTTGGTAAAAGATAAAAGAGGAAGGAAAAAAAAATAGTGGGGGTACTCTAAATCCTTCAAATTATACTAACTTTGATCTCTCCTAAATTAGAGAAATTGTTGGAGAGATTACATGCCAAAGGAAAGAACTTATCCCTTCCTTCTCGTTTCTTTCCACTCCCGTCTTACTATTTTCATTCACTCCTCCTAATATATCTCTAATAACGTTAACGAACATGAAGACAAAAAAAAATAAAAATAAAAATAAAAATAAAATAATAATAATAATAAATACGGAGACAACTATATGCGATCAAACTCTTCTTCTGAATTTATAAATAATTGCACAAATATTCTTGTAGTTCTTTTGAAATACTAATTTTTACACGCATATTTTGTATGACTAAAATATTCCTTCATTCAACAAAACTTTTCAAAATAATCATTACACTCAATCATTCATTAAGCAAATTCAAGATTTAAAATATTTTTTTAAAAAAATAAAAGCAATGCATATTAGAAATAAACCAAAATTCAAAAATTAAAATTAATCTATTAAAATTTTCTAACAAAACATGTTAAAAATTAAAGAAATTTAAATATTTTAAAACTAAAGAAAAGTGCAAAATAAATTAAAAAATAAAAAACAGAGCTCAAAAGAAAATTTTTATTAAAAAAATATGCAGAAAAAAGGAGTTAAGTTTTTACCATTAACTTTAACAGAGTTCAAACAAAAATCCTTTAAAAAAAATATATCTAACATAAAGAACACCTCACCACATTAATCTCTTGTTTTCCATCAATTTTAAAGGGAAGAAAGCGGAAAATAATGTATTTATAGATGGTAATGAAAAATAATAGCATAATTTTTTAGAATCGGAAGAAAATAGCATAATAGGCTTTAAAAAAATTTTAAAAAAAAAAATCCCAAAGTACCCCTAATCTGTCATCTTCTTCCCCATTCGGTCCAAGCTTCACAAAGGTCACTGCACCGGCAATCTACCATCATCGCAGATCGAAAGCCGCTGTCACCGTCGCCTGTTAGCTCGAGATCAGATCTGCTGTCACCGTCACTGGGGAGCACGCAATGCCATCGGGACGGAGAAAGCAATACCACGAGGAAAGGGCCGTTGGACAATCCACCATCGCAAACAGAACCTTGCGCCACGAGACCAGAAAATCGTGATGGAATCTCATGCCGCCAGCAACGTATAGAGAGAGAGAGAGAGGAAATTTGGATGAGTGAGAAAGGTAGAAATTTGGGTGAGTTAGAAAGATAGAAGATGAGAGGGTAAAATTGGAAAAATAACACTAATTTCAAAGAGAGAAGCAAAAATATGATATAGTTTATCACATTTTCACTTTTAGGTTTTGTTTGGTCATGAATTTAATTTAAATTAAATTGTATTTTTTTTATCATGTTTTTTATCTTTTTCCCTAAAACGTTGTTTATCTTTTCTGAAAATTCAAAAAATTTCAAAAATATTTACTATTTAAACTTACAAATCTTAATTCAAATTTACACACCAAATACTCTCTTAAATTATACCTAACAAAATAAATTAAGTAAAATAAATTCAAAGTTTCAAAAAAATAAAATGAGAATTTTTAAAATTAATGGGTCAAATTGAACCTCTCTCGGGGACATAAATAGAACAATATAATATTTTATAAAAAATTGTATCCCCTTAAGTTTTGAAAATTACGCTTTTGCTCTCGAACTTTCTGAAATTTGCATTCTGTCTCTCCTTCCGATTTACCCCGTTTTTTTTTTTTTAATTTTTTTTTGGGCCGAACACACACTCTCTTTTGTCTCTTTCCCTCACTCTCTCAGGCTTTCTCTTCACGGCAGCAAAACCCAAGCTCTCTTTCCTTGGCTTCACCATTGAGCTTTCCTCTGATTAGAAGTAGAAGACCAATTTCTGCATCGGAACCTTTTTCGGAGCAAAAGGAGAAATTTTGAGGTAGGGTTTTCTTTTCTCTCTTGAATCGCCTTTCTCAGAAATTTCCCTATTGAATTCGTGTTTCCTTCTTGCTTTCAATTCTAAGTGTAATAAAATCTCTTTTCTCGTTCTGATTTTACCAGGAAAAAATCCCTAAAACCCCATAAATTCTCAGTACTTAGATGTATGAGCCTATTGAGTTTTTCCTTCATGATTTTCTTGGCGATTGTTTCCCCAAATTCTACCGTTGATTCATTTTTTTTAAGCTCTGATTGTGAAATTTTTGTGATTTTAAACTGGATTTTAGCTAATTTTTTTTAATTGTTTCAACAAGCTCAAAATGGAATCAGCTTTGTGAGAAATGGGAAAAAGAAAAATGAAACCCTAGTTTTTTAAAAAAATAATAATAATAAAACAAGAAACGAATAACACCCAGGTTTCAGGATGTTCATATCTAGTTAAATCCCAGTAAAAATGTAAAAATAAAATATAAAAAAGTAGTCCAAATCTGGTTTTTAGTGATCACTGATTTCCACTGTTTTTAACTTCACCTCTATGTTATATTTCTCTACTCTGGTTTTTCCTTTGTGTAATATTTAACTTCTAATTTGTGTTATATAGCTGTTTATTGCACTAAATCATGTTAAAGTTTGTAAATGCACGTCTTCCATAGGGTGGTTTTGCTTCTTCTTTGCCTTGTTTGGGGAACTATGACCTGCTCCTTTTCTTCAGAAGCTTGAATTTTAGTATCACTGTTATGTTTATTTTGTGTTAAGTGTTAGTGGTTTATGATCAATGCTAGTCTACAATTCGGGTTTTACATTCGAAATTCAAATGCGCATTTACCTGACTTTGTTGTTTTAGTTGATTTTGGCTCTCGAGTCATTTTCATTATACTAGTTCTGTTTTACATGAAATTTATCTGAATGAAGCTTAATCCTTTCATGGTGTTGAAGAATAAATTGAATCAGTAAAGTACTGCTGAATTATTTCTCATTCTGTTCTTCTTAATGAGTTAACCGATTTGATTTAAGTATATCTCTGTTTGAATCATAGGCTTGTAATGCTGGTCCCTTTGCCCCAAGATGCCAAATATTGAAAAACAACTTTTGCATACTTGAGTTTTCAATCTCTGTGAGTTAACCGAGGGACCAAAACCTTTTCCAGGCGCAGATCACCCTCAAAATGGCCGAGTTTCTTTTTGAAGATATTTTCAAGATCGAAAAGTTGAATCCTGATGGGAAAAAGTTTGACAGGGTTACTCGAATAGAAGCAAAGAGTGAGAAGTTTGATATGTTCATGCACCTAGATGTGAACACAGATGTGTATCCGATGAAGGAAGGTGAAAAATTCTCGATGGCGCTGAGTTCCTCACTGAACGAGGATGGAACACCTGACACTGGCTATTACACTCCAGTCAACCGCAAGACACTTGCTGACAACTACGAGTATGTCATGCAAGGGAAGCTTTATAGGATTTCTGAAGGTTCCGGACATGGTAAAGCAGAGATTGATGCTTCATTTGGTGGTCTTTTGATGATGCTGAAGGGTGATCCGTCTTATTTCAAGAAATATGAGCTCGATCAGAGGCTGTTCCTCCTCATAAGGAAGGTTTAAAACTCGATGGTTTGGCAAAGTTGTCTCGAAAGTGAACATACTTTTACCTTTTAGTTGTTGTAAACTTATTTTGCTGCTTTTTCTCCTCTTAACGGCGGTGACTATGGCTCTAGCAAAGCTCTCTCACAATATGAAGTTATTATTAAGCTATCTGTTGTATGAACTTTGGTTTCTGCTCACTCGTTGTCGAGTGTTACTAATTGGAACCTTACCATATTATGTTGATAAGGTTGAATTGAAACCTAGTCACTTTAAAAATTTTCATTTTTTTTTGCCTCTCTCGTTTATGGGCAGCAAAACAGTGAGTAAATATAGAGATTAGTTAGTTGACCCTAAAACGGGGGGTTGGAGGAATCGAAGTTAGCCTTATTGTTGCACAAGTTTTGATTTGCAATCTGGGTACGCCACCCTCTATTCTTATTCTTAATTTATAACTTTCAAGTGTTGATTTGCCACACATTTTTCCTGTGTTCGTTGTAAAAGATCTTAATGCACATCAATGTAAAGTTTACAGAGTCATATTAGGCTCAACCATGGTAGGAGTTTCACCGTGAAATAGGTTTTGGATTAATTAAGAAAAAGGTGGGCTTTTGCACGTGTGAGAGTAATGTAATTTCCATGGGGATATTAAAGTGTTTGTACGGCAGGATTTAATTTTAAGATTATTGAAAAATCTTCAACCTTTGAGGGGTTCCTTTCAGACTTTTCATCCATGCAATGAAGATTATAATGGGATCTCACCTACCTGTTTTATGATCTGCTTACTTTAAGAACAAAAGAAGCAAGAAATGAAAATACACCATACTTGTGAAAAAAGGTAAAATATAAGTGGTTGGAAGCATTTCCTTGCAATAATCTTATAGGAATGTTTTATGAAGTTGTATAATTCTATTTCAACACTCTCACACATTTTAGATAAAAACAAAATGAAAAGACAAGAATACCCGATATTAGTTTTTGAAAAATACCTTATATTTATTTACCATCGACATGGCTCTATTTTTCAACCATTAGACTGTCTATTCTGCATACTTTTTATTTTTATATGACTTTGATCAAATCCAAAGATCATAAACATATGTTATTGATACGATGCCCTAATTGTAGAAAGGCCTTCAAAATAAAAGAAAGAAGATCATATTCTCAGTATTTTAAACAAATCAGTCAGCTTGAAATATATGAAATTTGAAAAGTAAAATTCTGGATAATTATTTGCTTGATTCAATCCTTAACATTTGTGAAATATTATGAATCATGCCTTATATGTATAGGTGTGTGTATAAGGACTAATATTATAGATACTTACTCTAAATTCATTTTTTAAACAATTTGCGTTGTTATCTTCTTTTTTTTTCACTTCATTGATAAATGTAATCTTTTATATTAATTAACGATATGTGACAATATTTTAAACACTGATTTTAATAGAAATATGACTATGCTTCTTATGTCGGTTAAAAAAACAATAGAAATTATAGTTAATATCGCGAGTAATTTTCCATTTATAAGACGAGATAAAGAATAAACCAAATTGTTCAAGATCAATGATGCCCTCTTTTGAGAAGGTTACCACAATCAACCATACAAAGGCCAAGACATTTTGTGTGATAAAATGAAGACAATACAAGACGATTTGCATCTCTCTCTTTCGCATGCTTTGAAGCAATTAGGGTCGAAAGAAAAATAGCCACTCATAGTTTATTTAGGGAGAGGATTTTTGGCTTGCACAAAAGTAGCAAATATAGTTACAATAAAGATTATCATAGTCACGAACACAACAATAGCTTTTCTCATTTTGGAATTCTCCAAAAATATTTAGGTCGTCAGCTTAGAAATGAATTGAGTTAAATTGCTTGTAGAAGAAATCAACTTGAGTTACTTACTTTTGCTTAGTAGTAGAGCGTATTTAGACGTTTAATAATAATAATAATAATAATAATAATAATAATTGAGTTATTTTACCGGTTGAAAAATTGAAAGATCGTCAACTCACTTGGGAAAAATTGGTTGAAGGGTAATTGAGTATTTTATTAATATTTGAAAGTGAAAACTATACTATGGGTCCGTTTGGTTGGTAAGTTCAGTTTCAACTAAACTGTACTTTTTTCATCATGTTTTTTGTCTTTTTCCTTAAAAGTTTTTTGTCTTTTCTGAAAAAGTCAACAAAAATTACTATTTAAACTTACAAATTTTAACTCAAACTCATACACCAAACTAGTAGATATAATTGATTGTCAGTGATTCACTTAATTTACTAGTGGGTAAAAGTCGTCTATTCTTTGGTCAGGATCTTAAGATTAGCAACTTTTGACAAAGATACGGTGGATGTACTTTTTTTTTTATATAAGATTATTTTTTACTATGGCAAAAATAGTACATAGTTGTTAAAAATGTTTCTGATAATATTTTCGGATTAAAAACTGATTTATATATTTCTTGCAACACCAAATTTATTGTATAGCAAAAGAAATGTTCAATCAATTTTACAAAATACTTCTTATAACGGGTTTATTAGTATATGTTATTTACTTGGGGTAACATAATTTGAATTCGTAATCGGAGTTATTTAACTTCTTTCATACAAATTCATGTTGTAAATTTATTTACATACCCTTTAAATAAATTGTGTTTCTAATTTCAAAAAAGTATATAGTGTGTACTCATTAGTTTTCTTTTTACGATAATGTTAATAACGATAACAGTAATTGTTTAAACCAATAAAAAAAAATAATTTCTAATTATATACTTTTTGTAAAATTAAAATAAAAAAGTCATGTATTCTTATATACAAATAAATTTTTTTAATACTAAAATTAGAGAAAGCAAAAAAAAAAACGTTAGATTACATTTTTCAAGGATATAAAACTTATTATTATTATTATTTATTTTTTTTGTGATAAGTAAGAAGGATAAAACATCTTGATCTTAGCATTATAATGAAGATATTATTTAATTTCTTTCTTTGATATTGACCAAGATGGATTAAACAACAACAAATATATCACTGCCCAACATTTTTTTTTAAAGGTAATGTCACTTCCCATCATAAAGATATTAGCCAACTACAAATGATATAAAAAAGGCTCTATACGGCCCCTTCACGGGTGTTTCTTTTTGACATTGACCCGCTGCAACTTTCTAATTTGTTTGGTTGTGTGTGTGTGTGTGTGTTTTTTTTTTTTTTTTTTTTGGCAGGAAAAAGAGTTACCAACCAAACAAGTACTGCACAAACCAACTTTTTAGAGATCTCCACTTAGTAAGCATTGGATACTATAGGTAGCATTTCAATTTTTGTTGTGTCCTACAAGATTAATTTGATTCACTATTATTGGCTGTATATACAAAGACATTGATAATATTGATAGAATTATCAAATCATATCCAAATCGGTATCTCTTTTGAATATATTTGCATGAAAGTTGACAAGTCATATCCATGAAAATGCAACTTTCTTCTTTTCCTTTTTTTTTTTTTTTTTTTTTTTTTTTGAATGACTTTCTTCTTTTCCTTTTAATCAATGAAGAGATGAGCAACAATCAAGGATATTTAGAAATCCATCGATTCAGCTCACTAAAATATAACTCCATTTGAGGGGAGTTTTGGAGATTTTTGATTTGGAGTTGATATAAGTTTTGAAAATGTGTGTTTGGGTTAAACACTTTTGTAAAAAAAAAAAAAAAAAAAATAGGCTTGGAGTTTTGTGTTTGGTTGAGGAATAACTGGAAAAAGTTGGTTTTGGTAATGTGTGTTAATTTAGTTGATTTGATAATAGTAAGAGAGAGAACAAAATTATAATTACAAATATCTGAGTTTATTGTTCATCATTTCCAAAAGTCTTTTGGAAACCAAAACTCATACCAACGCAACATTGGAAACCAAGCGGTGTTTTGCCATCTCCAATGTTGCCCACAAATACCTTGTACATCAAACGCGAAGCTTCCCACTCAAATTTTATTGAAAAAGAGAAGGAAGAAAAAATACAAAAGAAAAAGAAAAAGAAAAATTGCAAAAGATAAAAACCATAAGGCATATCTAGGGATATCTCTATCCAATCTCAAAGAGAAAGTGACCCTGTTAAAATCCTTAATCGAAAAAACACAGAAAAAAATCTGAAAAAAAAAAAAAAATTCTAACTAATTTGATTGTTCTCTCAACTTGGAAGGGGATACATTTGTTTTAACAAATAAGCTTTCCCAAGAGATCCAACAAATTTGAAAACAAAAATAAAAAAATAAAAAAATAAAAAGATGTGATGAAATCTGAACAAATTCAAATCCGGGCAAGTATATGAATGGGGTACAACTCGAGGTACATACATTAAACCAAGTTGGGTATGTAATCCTTTCACATGATTTCATGACATCTAAACAACAATTGGCCTTTCATATTTTATAGCCGTCTAAAGTACTCAATGCATGAGCTTTCATTTTCACTTGTTTCCTACTTAATATATCAAGTTGTAAAATTTAGATAAAAAAAAAAAGAATAGTTTTTGAGATTATTAAATACTTTCTATATCAACTGCTTACGTTTTAATTAAATTAACTAATTGCCCAATAGTGGAATCAAATAAAAGAACCCGGATCTTCTATCGAATTTATCTATCTAATTTTCTGTGCAGCCAATTGATTTTTGACACGTAAATTTCATTAAAAGCACATAAAAGAAATGGACTTCTCCGTTGGCCTATAACTCTCTTTTTTCCTTTTTTTTTTTTTTTTTTTTTGAGGAATTACAGTAGATAGATCATTTTAAAAAATGTTTAAAATAAACAGCATATTAATGATAATTATTTATTTATAAAATATTTAAAAGTAATATTATTGTAAATATATTTTGTAAACAAATTATTTTTCATAAATACGTTATCTAAAAGAAATGATTTATTTATAGGAATATTTTTAAGATAATGTTGTCACAAATATGCTTCATGAATGTAGCATTTACCATGAATATGCTATTTATCATCACCGAAGAGTTTTATACTATTTATATTTATTATTAGAGGTTTTTGAGCTATTTCCCTTTTTCACCCTTTTTTTTTTTCTCATTCTTTTTTTTTTAATTTGCTTTTAATGTTTAAGTTGATGTATCAATTTGGCTTGATAGACAATTAGACAAATAAATGAAACAGAGGATCCGAGTTCTAAAGAAAGATCAATGACCATAATTAATATAATAATTATTTGTTTTCAATTAAAAAATTATTTATTTAGGGCTAAAGATGATTACTAATATCTAATCTTAGCTAATCTTACAAGGCAAATCCGAGTTCAAATCAAGTTATTATTTGATGAAAACCATCTATAATCTTGTTCATATTTAGTTTTTATTTGACTTTAATTATTCTCTATTGGCCAAGCTGTGTGTTTTTCCTGCTTCCCCTGTTTTGTTAGCTGCTGTTTTTGGGTTTAATGAAAGTCGTGTACTTTATATTTGACTAACTAGGTTAATTTAAATGCTACTTTACATGAGACTCTTCAAGTAACCGCTACTTCATGAAAACTACTATTACTTGATACACATATAAGCTTATCATTTGCCTATAACATTCCAATAAGCATATATTCTTTTGCCAACAACTTAACAAACGATTAGATAGAAAACAATGATTAGTAGTTGCGAGCATAACTTAACAAATAATACCATATATAATTAGTATAGGATATAATATTAAATCTTCCCCCTACAGTTTAAAAAAATAATTGAAAAGGTAAAATGATTTTCTATTATTAAGAGATATATTTTGAAGATTTTGAGCCTTCACTTTTATGATATTAAAAGTTTGAGTCATATATCGATCGTTAAAGTCTGTTTGTGATATTGACTGTTGATAGACCCTGTTACACTTAGGATGAAAAAAACAAAAAACAAAGAGAGAGAGAGAGATTTTGAGCGCTAGTTTTATTTCAACATGTGAATTTTGAAGGAAATGCCCACGTTTAGCAGAGACAAGGTTGTCCAAAAAATGGAGTTGCACAACCCAACGGGGTCCCGTAGCTCAGTCGGTTAGAGCGCTGGTCTTATGAGCCCGAGGGTCGCGAGTTCAGCCTCGCCGGGACCATTCTCTCTTTACTCAGCTATATATATACATGTTTATAATATATTGACCATCCCTTGGGTGGTTCTTACAGAAATGTACGTGTAAACTTCATCCATTTTGGTCAACAGCCACTATCAACCCCAACTAGTCTTTTATTTATTTATTTATTTTTTTTTTTTTTTATAATGCTAATCCTGTAAATTTTTACTAGTCTCTCTCTCTTTTTTTTTTTTTAATGCTAATCCTGTAAATTTTAAGAAACAAAAAGCAATGACAGATGACACTTCGATACTCAAATCAATCAATAGTCTCATATGATAATCCAAAACCAGTAGAGAGAGTTAGATTGGTAAGAAATTAAATGCACCCTCTTTTAACCCCTATTGCGGATATTTTTATATCCCTAATATTTAGCGTTAACTTAATAAATCTACTTTGTTGATCTCAGACTCAGAGACTTGAAAATTAGATATCGGTTGACAGATGACTTAATATTTTTTTTAATGCTAATCCTGTAAATTTTAAGAAACAAAAAGCAATGACAGATGACACTTCGATACTCAAATCAATCAATAGTCTCATATGGTAATCCAAAACCAGTAGAGAGAGTTAGATTGGTAAGAGATTAAATGCACCCTCTTTTAACCCCTATTGCGGATATTTTCATATCCCTAATATTTAGCGTTAACTTAATAAATCTACTTTGTTGATCTCAGACTCAGAGACTTGAAAATTAGATATCGGTTGAATTGAGGCTCAGATATGGTGCGGGTGTGGGATTTCCACCTTAGCCTCTTGGGATTCACTCTAGTGGTCGTATGGATTTTATGCTATGAACGCTCAAGATTTCCTGAGCACTAGATGACATTGATGATTGATCAAAATCAGAACATACGTTTCATCATACTAAACACGTGTGTCACAGTCCACATTAGTAAATTATTTAAATAATACAAAAAATACCCTAACAATTACCATAATGCAACTTTGCCTACCCTACAATTTACCTTTTTCATTAGTCAAAATACATTTCATTTTTTTTTAAGACAATAGTAGTCAAAAGTTATAAAAAACATGAAGACCCTTTTTTTCTATTACATTCTACCCTTGTAGTTACCAAATCAATTTAATACACACACACGCGCACAAACACACACACACTCTCTAAAAAAAGAAAAACAAAAATGAGTGTATAAGTAACGAAAAGGCAGGCCATCTCATTCAGAGAGCGACATGGTTTGTTCCGCTGTCAGTGTAGCACACCCTTTCCCGTTGAAATCTCAAAAAAAAAAAAAAAAAAAAAAAAAAAACCCCACCACCAAACTAACTACTGCTCCCCCACAAACCCCACGTACCCAATTCATTTCTCATTACAGCCTCCTTAATATGAGTTGTAGTGGGCGTTGGTTGAGCCTTTGATTGGGGAGAGACAGAGAATATCTCATTAAACATTACGTGGATCTCTCTAACCTCTCTCATTTCTCAATTATCCTTTCTTAATTATTATTATTTTGGTTTGATTAACATATTATATATATATATATATATTTTTTTCATTATTCATTGTTTTTTTTTTTGGTGGTGGACCATGGATAATCCGAAAAATTCCACACCAACCTTTTATTTATTTATTTTTTATGTCTTACCTTCTACGCCTTTGCTTCTTCATTACTCCTGCCTTTGAGTCCTTACACACACAATATTTGCCCCCACTGACAGACTACCTTCCCTTTTTCATTTTCCTTCCCCAAATCTCTCTCAACTTCTTCTTCGTCTCTCTGTTATGTCTTCCTCTGGTAAAGTCGTTTCCTTCCTTACCCAGATTCTGTTTTTCTTTGTTTTTGACTTTTGGAAGGTGATTTTGAGATGCCCATTTGGGATCTCGTTGATTTTTTCAGTAAATAACCGTTCATTTGGTTGAAAAATGTTGTCTTGTATTTGACTTTGTTTAGTTTAGTTTAGTTTTTCTTTTTTCTTGGTTTTATTGCAATGAGCTTTAGTGACTCTTGGATGCTTATGTTATGGTTTTTGATTTTATTATTGGTTAGCAAGGGAAAAGTTTTATGTTCAGCTTAATCCATGGTTTTTGGGAGTAGTTGCGAAATTGTAATTGATTTTTTATTGGGTGAATATTTTTTTGGTTTCTTAATCTTCTTGTTGATTTTGCTATTGTTCAGTTCATTTTATGTCATTCTGTGTTCATTAATTGGTATGTAAGATTGATACAACAGCCGGTATTTCTATATATATATATATATATATATTTTTTTTTTTTTTTTTTTTTTTTTTTTTGGGGAGCCTAATTCTATATTTCTAAGAGCAATAAAATTACAAAAGAACATAAACAAATACGAACATGCGATATTTATAGCGGTTTCACCTCAATGGGACACTATATCATATTCAAGCCGCTGCAAAAATTCATTTTGATGAAAAAAAAAAAAGCTTACAAGAGAAAAATTGTCCACCCTCTTCAGTCTTGCTGTTTTTTTTTTCCTCTAACCTCTCTCTAAAATTATAAACCCTAACGACTTCTCCCTGACTTAACACGGTTAAGTGTAATGATTGACTGTTGGATTGGTTTCCCGGAAAAAAAGGAAAAAACGTTGATTTTATATATATATATATATATATTTTTTTTTTTTTTTTTTTTTGCTTTTGTAAAGTTTTCTTTTTTTTTCCCCCCTCCTTTCTTGTGATGCTGATGTTGATACCATCTGTATTTCATTGCTTCAGGGTTATGCTAAGTTGGACTCTTACTATCAAGAATGGGCTCTGGAAATTGGTTTAAGACGGTTTTTTAGACGAAAGAAATTAAAGGTTGGTGCAAAGCCAGTGAAGGTATAAAACTTTTCCAGTCAGTTAATATCGTTGTTGTTTGTTTCTTTTTTGTTTTTAATGCCAATTTTCGTAAGATTGGAACTAATTAGTGACAAGGGAAAAAATATCTACCTTTATGAAGGACATTATCTTGTGCAAGTTCGTATTACGCTATAATTAGATTTGCAAAGTTGAAACCAATATGTATTAGGATTGATGTTTGTATGATAGTGCGAGTTCTTATCTTTTGTCGCAACTTGGAACAGGAGTCTTCAGCTCGCGCAAAGTCAAACGGCATAAAAGTGAAGAACCATACATGGAAGGGGTCTAATAGTTTAATGAATGGATCCCTTAATATGCCAATGAGGATGTAGCTGCAATTCGGATTCAGACTGCATTCCGTGCATACAAGGTATGTTTAGTTTGGCATTGTGTTCATGAATTTTTTGAGATATACAGTGCAAGATTGATATATATTTTTTAAATATTATTCCGCTTTTTGCTGCACCGCCAATTCTGCATCAAACAGTCTTTTAAAAAACCAAACATGGGAGAAACCAGAGCCATTTCTGATATAGGAGGAATGTTTTTTCTGATATAATATCGCTGAACTTCGAGGAAGTTTAGGTTGATATAGGGGGTTGGGATTGGAGAGGCACCTTTGAGTGTTGGGAGTCTCAACTTCTATCCCAACTTTTTTAAACCAACTCGTGTAGCAAGTGATTTTGGCATCATTCTGTTAACGTGGCAATCTTTTAAACACCTTGCAATAAAATATTGACATGCCGGTATTAAAAGGTTTGGATAAAAGTTGGGATTTGTGGCATTTTTTCTTTCATATTTATGCCAATTTACTGTAAAGATTATTACTCTGTTGCTGTGTTTCTAGGCATCACAAAGATTTGTGTGAACCTGTTACAGGCCAGGAAAGCTTTACGTCGTTTGAAAGGGATATTAAGATTGCAGTTAATTACCCAAAGTTACCCTGTCCAAAAGCAATCCACAACTACATTGAACCTTCTTCATTCATGGTTGTAAAATTCAAGCGCAGATTAGAGTTCGTAGACTCTGTATGGTAACAGAAGGGCGGATCAAACAGAAGAAGCTAGAGAATCGACAAAAACTTGAAGCAAAGCTTCATGGCCTAGAGGTAATATCTCTTGCTTTCCTGTCTGTGAGCTTTGCTTAGCTTAAAAGTTTATAATCATTGCCATAAGTTTCTTTATCAATCTTCGAAGCTGTCTTCTCGTGTAGTTTCACTATAATTTAGATCATCAGTTGTTTGTTGAGATTATAATTGTCTTTATCATCTATCAGGCATGCTTTTTTGTCTTCAATCTTCAACATAAGCTGGTTTTCCCACGAGTAGATGTTTGATATTGTATCAGCTTCAACTTTGTTTTGTTAGACTACTGCACGAAAGCTTTCGTCTTTTCAATCAATGACTCCCCATTTTGTTTTTGCAATTCTCTATGGTGCTGCTTAAAATTTGCATACTGCGTTTGGTACTGCCTTTTGCCCTAAGAATGCTAGTTCCGACTGTTCCGAATAAGATTCCTTCCTTAACCTGCTTCGCTGATGTTTCGGTTTAGAGGCCAAACAAGATGCACCATCTTTTTCTCTGTCAAATAAAAGTTTGTGGGTGACAGGTAGACTGGTTGTGGCGGCTCTGAAACAATGGATGAAATTCTTTCAAGGATATACCAAAGAGAAGAAGCAGCCGTTAAACGAGGAGCGAGGAATGGCATATGCCTTTTCTCATCAAGTATGTGATTCCGTGTATATCTTTCATGCCATTACATTTATTCTTGTATCCAACAGAAACTCAGGAATTAGCTTCATGCAGTGGAGGGCCAACTGTAGTCAGAGCCAAGGTTTAGGAAGTGATGAACTTGGCAAATCTAATTGGGGTTGGAGTTGGAAGGAACGCTGGATTGCTGCTCGCCCGTGGGAGAGCCGGATCGCATCTCAGTTCACTAGCCCGAAGAAAGTTCAGAGCAAGCAGGCCAGCAAGGCTGTAAAGACACCAAATCCTCCGATATCAGTTAAAACCACCCCTTCATCAAATGGCAAGGAAAAAACAAAGGGTCGGAGGTTATCTCTTCCTGCTCCCGAAAAAGAGGGTCGCAAAGGTGCAAAGCAATAGATCCCGAAGGTTATCTTTTCCATCTTCTGAAAAACTTGTTGCGGATGAAGAAAGCACTAAAGCGATAGAGGCAGAAACAGAGAAAGAAGAGTTGGTGTCCTAGTTCTAAAGCCGTTGATACAATTTGTTCAAACACTTTGTCTTTCTAGAACTGGAATTGCAGAAAGTGAGAGAAAAGCCATTTTTTGATTAATGTTTATTTTTTCCTTCTAAACTTTGTACATGGAGTGGTGTGGAAGTCATATGTTTTTGCTTGATAAGAATAATAGGAAAGTACCTCGGTTTCGGATTGACCTCGTCATCCTTCTTTTTTCACTTTGTGTTGTATATCTCCGAGAACAAATATTAATTTGTAATGTAAATAGAAAATTTATTCGTTTGGGCGACTTTGAAGTTAGTATAATGTCCTCGCACCAGTAATTTTCATTCTCCCCTTTGGTATAAACTTAAATTCATAATCACCCTCATAATTTTCCTTGTTTTTCTCTCTTAACAAAATGAGGTAGGCAAATCTGATCAGCGTGAGAAACCATAATGGAGTCATGTTTGAATTTACACTTTATTTTTAAGTGATTTCCCTAACATCTGGTTCATATCGCTTAATATTTAGGTTATATGTGTATATTGTTCTAACAAAGAACAGAAATGAAAGGTAAAAGACCCTTCTGTGCCTTACATATGGTTGAATCCGCATCACCCCACACCAGGTGGGTCCCATCATTTGTGAGTAACGCCATCCGTTAAAAGATAAATGAAGATGTTAACAAGTCTTTCACGTTTGTATAGTTGCTCTAATGGTTCTCTTCTTTGGCAGGACCAGTACACAACTTTCCCTCTTTGACCAAGTTACCAAGTATGAACTTCCAACTTCCTGTTGGACAAGGATAGCCAACATTACCAAACAAGAAAGGCGAGTGAGAAAGCAGCGTAGGAAAGGTAACATATTTTGCTTTTCTTGTACCATTTCTTCCATGTTTTTCTATTCCTAGTTCTAGTCCAAGCACTCCAACCAGAGGAAATATTCTGTTTCTTCCCAATATTGTCAAAAACCCTAAATTATTGAAGTTGATATGCTGTCAATTCGCTGACTATTTCTTTACTCTCTATTTATTTTTGGGTTTGATAAGAATTATATAAGTGGGCTGAACTTGACACAAATTGTTGAAACTACAGCTATCCCATCAAGTAACAAACATGGACAATTACCACTAAAGGCATCTACAACAGAAGATCAGAAGTGCTCTCCAGCAGATATGACTATTTCGATATTGATAAGACATATATAATATATCTACATACATAAATGTTCTATATATGTGATATTGAATGCATGGAAGCAACAAAAAAGTGATTTCATTAGCTTATTAGTTAAGGGTAAGATGGGGGCATAAATATAATAGCGGAGCAAGAATGATAATTTCCGGAAACAATACGAGATGAGAAAAAGCATAGACAGATTCACCCTACAATGTGGTTTTGTTCTTCACTCTCTATGGAAACTGAAACTAAATCCCTACAAATTCACCCGAGGAGAATCCTTTACCGGAAAGTAGAAGGGAATTTGGTGATTCAGTATTGACACTTTCATGAACAAAAATCGGAGGATTCGTGGAAGCATGAAGTGAGAACAAGTTACTGGACTGAAGGGGTCCCCGCTGAGAGAAAAACTGGTTTTCTCTAAGAAGTGGTTGTTGGAGTAAAGAAGGCAATGAATTGAAGAAAATTCTTCTCCTTCATTGCCTGCAGAGGAATTCAAAGCCATCAGACTCTGAAACCGACCCGTATCAATGGAATTCATGTCTGTTAAACCGGACGTGGAATTGAAGCGCTTGTTCATCATCAAAGTCAATGAGACTTGAATGGTGGAGATACAGATCCTGTGATTCGGATGACTGGTGGGAGAGACAAAGACCTTGTGTTGAATTCTGTTCAGTTGGTTGGTCCTGGAATTGGCTTACCATTGAGAAAATTCCTTCCTTGCTCATGGTGGTCTCATTCAAATGTTGCTGATTCTCCATATCGTACTTGGAACTCGATCCAACCGATATCTTCTGCGGCCAACTATCGCGGCCTTGGTGATGCTGAAGCTGATATAAGCTCCTGTCTCTCATTGCTGGCTCTGGTTGTGTCACACAGTCACTAGCCTCCAGTGAATCATGGTTTTGGGCGGGCAATTCAGCAAGTGCTTCGATGGCTGATTTCGCCTTCTCAATCAACCAATCAATAGCCTTACTTGGCTGGTCATAGCCGAGGCGATCTTGGACATCGTAGAACTGTATAGCAGTATTAGCCGACAGTCTGACTCGCTGGTCTCTCAGACCTTTGAAGTGCACACCTTGTTGTGACGTTCCTTCTTCTAATGAGCCGTACCACACAACCGTCATGAACTTGTGCAGCATCTCCTGCTTCCTTCCCTCGCCTCAGTCTCGAAGATGGCTGCTTGGAAGCCAATTCTTGCCTCCCTCCAATTCTCTCACACTTGACCATCCGCTGCTCCAATGAAGCCAATTGCTTAGTGTAACAACGTTTTCTTACAAGATCCTTGGCGGGTTTTTGTCACAAAGTGGTAACTGAAGATGCTGACACCGTCCGAGAATCATCTGCGGCGCTTGTCCTTGTTCTCCTTCCTCTTGAGGTTGATCTTCTTCTTCTCTTTTGCCATTATTCAATTCTCTTTCTTGTAACATTTGGTGATGAAAACTCTCTAGTAGATAGCTCATCATAGGATCTAGCTTTGAACTTCCTTTATTTTCACTTTGCCACACTAACACAATCTCCAAAAGAGACGCGGTTTTCAGTTTCGATGATTATTTGCTAAGATCGCTTCGAGAATTCTCTCAACGTATCTTGCATAATTCTTAGTATTCTACAAGAATCTGTGTCGTTTTATGCTTCCCCTGCATCAAGACGTCTCCATTGTATTCTCTTTCTTTCTTAACATGTTAACTTGTCAAAATGGAGAGTGAATCAACATCTAATCTCAAACAAGAAAATCAAGAAAAGAATTTACCTTTGAAGTTGAAGTTGAAGTTGAAGTTGAAGTTGTTTTATAAGATTTCTTGCTCTATTATTTCGCGTCTCACTCTCCTTCTCCACTAAAGTGACTTTCTTTTCTTTCTTTTTGGCTGTGAAATTGTACTGTGTCTACTTTGTAGTTTTGGGCATGACAAAAGCTGGTTTCCAGTTTACAACCAGTGGCGTGTGATGTTTGATGGAAAAGATTCCTCAAAAGAAAGGGACAGTTTTCTTTCTTTCTTTCTTTCAATTATGTTTGGGAGTGTTACTTATTGATTTTCTCGGGAGAAGAGGAGGTCCCTTTCGCATGCTCATCATGTCAGCTCTCTTCCCTTCTCAATCTCATCATCCCAAAACTATCATCACTTTTTCAGGTGGGTCCCTCTTTTTATTTTGCTTTGTCATGTAAACATCAAAATTCTAACTTGGTATCTAGATATCTACATTGATGTTATGATTTTCCAACATGAAAAATTTAATGAAACTATGTCTAGGATGTACCATGCGGCTCTAATCTCGGTTACTAGATAATAAAAAGAAAATATTGACGTCGAAGAAAGGGAAGTTAATGTTTGTTTTAAATCATCGGACGATTGAGATTAGACTGCATGATACGTCCTAAAAACTTGGATGTACTTTCTACTTGGGATACTTCAATTCCGATTTGAATACACTGTTTGACTGAGACGAGGGCAAGGCTCTTTTGAAAAGCAATAGTGGAAAGAAGCTAACATCTGGTGGGAAAAAAGAAGCTTTTTTGAAAAAAGCCACTATTTGAGAGTCGCATTTGGAGCTCAGTTCACACGCCATGGACCCCAAAAAGACAGCAGGCATGGGGACTTATGGATGTTTTGAAAAAAAAGAGTGGTTGTTAGTACTCAGTATTTGCCTTCCCAGTTCTCACTTTGGAAGATGGTACATGGGAACATAGCATGTGGGGGAGCCCACCGGATTACTTATGTTATTGGTCTTCGTCCTGACCGTTAGTAACCTTTATTCAGAGTGCCCCGTATCATGTCCCTAAATATCCTTACTGTTAGTACGTTTCGGTAGGATAAGATGATACGCTCCTCATCAAGAGATAGACCTTCAGCGAACATTCTAATTAACATCTGGGGGAACCCCTTTGTTAACCGCTTCCTGGACTTTTTCTTTAGAAAAAAAAAAAAAATTAGTGACCTTTGAGGATGTGTAGTACGTTCATCCACACACAATGGACAGTTTTTTATTTTATTTTAAGCCAAAAGGACAGTTGTTTCACTTATTAGCCTCAATTATTTTCCTTGGCTGATTTTAAAGTTGAGAATTTGATTGTTCATTGGGTGTATCTGTTTGGGTTGCTTTTTGGGGGTAATGATTGGATCACATTGGGGATGTTTTCCCCCCCTTTTGATGTGCTAGATTCAGACTAGTAGAGGTTATTAAAATGCACAATATCCATATATTACTATACTATAGCTAGAGCATGATTTCTTGAAGGCATGATTATTGTATAGGAAATAACCTCATGAAAACTTGCTTCCTTTTTGCAGTATTTCATGAAGGCAAAGATTCAAGAAATATATATAATATAAATATTATATAAGAAATATCTATATATATATATATATATATAGATTAGCTTCTTTAACCTTTATGGACTAAAGTTTAAGGAAAATTTTTTTTTTGGTAGAATTTGGAGGGGAAAGAAAAAGAATAATCATATGTTCCTATCAAACAAAAATTATCATATTTTTATTAGGCTACATATAAATTGTCACATTTATCTAATATGATATGATTATGATTTGATGTGACTTAAAAAACTATAGCTATTGATCAGATATTTAACAATTATGTCCAATTGATAGGTACCCCTATCACCAAATTCTCCTTTTATACATATATTTTCTTCCAACTAATTGAGTAAATGATTGTTTGTCTTGTCCTGCCATTCCCTCCAAATTCTTGGATGTGTGAAATGTATTGTTCTGTGTCTCTTTTCTCTACCACAGGTTTCCGGGAAAATGTGGGGAGAGAAAAAATAGTTATTTGTCAAATGCAACCAAATGACAACAACATGGGAAAAAATAGAGAAGTTTAAAGTGATATGTTTTCTTTATCCATGACCTTGATAAGGACAAGACATATATTAAATATACATATATAGATATATTATTGTGTGTGCTTCCAGTAAATATATATATATATATATGCATTATTTTAGAAAAGAACATATCGCTGCCATATTTTGTGTTGGTAGATGATCCACATGCACAATGGTCAATATTGAAGCAAATAGCCAATTTCCAGCTAACAAAATAAATAAATAGCCAATAATGGTTTGTCATCAATTTGAGGAGATGGTAGAGTTATACCACACTTAATAGCCTCCCAATGGTCCTCTATTACTTTCTTCTTTTAGCTTTTCTTTTTATTTTCTTCAAAGAATTCAATGACAAGCTATTCTTATAGATAATATATGTTTTTAATAGAAATCTGATAATTTTTAATGATTGTTAATTTGTATGGATGTATGCACTCTCTGAGAGTCATCTCTCCTTTTTGTTGTTTGGTGATTTAGCACCATAATAAAGTCATCCATCTTTTCCCTAAAATATATATATATATATATATATGATAATTTATTGTTTAACTGATAAAGTATTTTTTTTAAATACAACAATCATATTTGAGGAAATTATGAAAGACAATCATGTGATGAGAACAAACCTTGTATAAGGCAAATTATCGATAGAGATATCGTTTGATGTAGATCCAAATCTAGAATTAGTCTAGTATACAAGTAGATAGGTAAATGAAAAGAAAATTGTAATAGAATAAAGATTATAAAATTTCCTCTTGATGATCGAGCAATGTACTCTTTGGTGATAGGATATTTCACTGTGAGCGGGAAAATTAAGTACAAGAAAAACTTGAGAGAAACAACAATGGAAAACCAGTTACAATGTATAATCCTATGAAATTCGGATTCCTTACGCCACCAAAGTTAGAAAAAGTCCTAACAAAACAGTCTTCAACATATTATCAATGTTTACCCGGAGCTCTTTTTTAAAAAAAATAATAAATTGATTTAAGAGGAGAAAATTCTTGTTCTTTATTTTTTGGTGATGAAGTTCTCTCTCTTTTCTTGTTCATTTCTTACAAAAAAAAAATTTTGCTCAAAAAATTTCTCCAATGAAATAAGGTAAATTAAAAAAAAAAAAAATTACATCAACCCAATTGTCCGCTTCAAATAGGCCGCCTCGTTACCAAAGCGGTCAAATTCAACTAAATACGACTCTGTGTCTCTACCAATAGGTCCAATACACACCAACTGCAAAACAAATAAACAAATTAAATGAATTGAGAAAAAGGCAATATATAATAATCACTGTGTTTAAGGCCCTGTTTGAACAACCAATTACAACCTTAGTTTTAACTACAACCTAAAAAAAAAAAATTTTACAACGTTTAGTTTTGGTTATTGGTTTCAAAAGGCGTTTGTTTACATAATTGAACTACAAATCCATCTTTTTTATTTATTTTAACCTTTAAATTTGACATTGTAGTTCAGTTGATAGCAAATCGTGAATCGTCTCTCCCCCCCCCCCCCCTTATGATGTGAAATATTACAATAATTTCTCTAATTTATGAGAGATTAAAATCAGGACATTTTGAAGGAATTAGAATCCCTTTATATTTTTTTCTCTTTTATCAAACAATCATAAATTGAAATCCTTTTAATTAATTCCTTATCCCTCTTCTTCATTTCACTTTTCTCTTATACCAAACACACTCTTATAGTCTACCTGCTAACCTTTTTCCCAAAAAAATAAAAAATAAAAAATGACCTAACCTGCGAACTAATAAAAAATTTAAAACGTGTTTTGCAAAAAGTGTGAGACATTCGGTTCGAACAATTGATGTTTGTTTTTTATTAAACCACAATTATAGTAAATTCTTTAAATTTTAAGATCTCATTTCCGAAATCAAAGTTTATAATCCAGGTTACCAAATCACAATATTTTCCCTGTTAAAACTTGAGGAAAGAAAGAAAAATAACCCATATGCCATTTGCAACTCATCTAATTCAGAGGAAAATAAAATGATAATTACGTTCGAACTTTTATTCTATCTATAGACATTATTATTTTAATTATTAAATTAATTTTTTGATGCCCTAATATAAAAGGGTTATGTTAAAAATTTTCTAACATGTAACATAAAATTGCTTCTATCTTAAATTAAAATGTGTTAAAAGGTTTATCTAATAATTAAAATATTAGTAACTACAATAAAATAAAAATGCAATTTCTTCTTAAGTTTCATTAAAAATAAAAAATTAATGTGATTACCAGTATAATCTAACGATAATTTTATACTTGACTCCACAAAAGATATAGAATTCAAAATCCCTAACAACAAATAAAAAAAAAAAAAAAAAACTATCACTTCGGTAATTTTACACATAGACTCCGTTATAAAACCCCATTGAAACCCCACCCTAAGTTAAAAAATAAAAAATAAAAATAAATAAATAAATAAAAACCCTTGAATTCAAGTATTAGGTCTCTTCTCCAACTCAACAAACAACTCTTCCTCCATTACTAAATTTTCAAACTCAAAAAAATGACTAACCAACATACAAGATCCGTACTCCCAATGGTTTCAGTTCTGAGAAGGGCCTCGTACTCATTACCATATTCCCTTCGATTGGCACCCTCACCGTCCTCCTCCTCCTCCAAGCTGATAATGGACTCGGCCCTAACCTCTCTCCGGGGCTCTCCACGTCTCCTGGCCCTGGCCCACCAGCTCCGCCTCTACAAGCCTCCGCCGACGCCACTTGACGACGACGACGAAAGGACCCTCGAAGAATCCGCCGGCAAGGTCGTCTCCCAGCTCGGCGTCGTCGAATCGGCGGCTCCCATCGCGCCGGACCCACAGCGGTTCCGACTCAAGAGAGGCGCCGTCTTGGTCTGCCTCTTCGAAGGCGACGCCGGCGATCTCCGCGTCATCCTCACCAAGCGGGCCTCCGGCCTGTCCACTCACTCGGGTTCGTGTCCCTGCTGGGGTGGGGTGGGGTGGGGTGGGGTGGGTTTAAGGTTGTTTGGTTGACGAGAAAACTGAGGTGGAAAATGACTGGATGAAATGTTTGGTTGGCAGGTGAAATCGCGTTACCCGGTGGGAAAGCGGATGAAGGGGATAAGGACGATCGGGACACGGCTACGAGAGAGGCGAAGGAGGAAATTGGTTTGGATCCTTCTCTTGTTAATGTGTCACTGTTCTTGAGCCCTTCTTGTCTAAGGTACCATTTTTCCCCCAAAATTGTGTTTCTATCTTTTTATTTTTTATTTTTATTTTTTTTGTTGAATTTTCCTTCATTGGAGGGCGTTTGAAAGCTGGGACTTTTTAGTGCTTTTGTGATTGTGTTGCTTGTTACAGTGGAAATGTGGTTGTAATTTGTAACAAAATCACGGGAATAACCATAATTTGTGCTGGTTTTGATCTGTAATTTGCTAGTGATAATTTGTCTCCTCTGTTCATAATGAAAATGAAACTCCAAAGTCATAAAATTGTTAGCTTTTTCATGTGAAACTTTTATTGCTCAATACAAGCTAGTTGTGAAGGTAGATATTTTTAAGTATGTCATTTTTGGCTAGAGAAATTGGACTGGTTCCTTTGAGATGTTAGCTCTGCTGAGTGATGAGTAATGAATTTGAAGACATTAATCTGTATTTTAAGATAATGAGCCTCGACATGATTCACGGCCACTGCTTCGGTCGATGATTACAACACCCGAGATTGTTAAAAGTGATTATGATCATGTTTAGTGTGGATGAAGCCATTGGTTTAATTTTGCAGCATTTTCTCAGAGTTGTTCCCGTCATTGGCATACTTACTGAGAAGGAAGCATTCAAGCCCGCTCCTAATCCCGCCGAAGTGGAAACAATATTCGATGCTCCGTTGGAGATGTTTATCAAGGTTTTCTCTCTTTTAATTCCCTTTCTCTCTGTGTTTGAGTAGTCCAAATACTTTTATTAGAAGAGTTTTTTTAAAGGGCTGTGCATGACATTGATCTACCAGGATGGAAAACCGAAGGGCGGAAGAGAGAGAGTGGATGGGGAACAAGTATCTCATTCACTTCTTCGACTATGAAACCGAGAACAGAAGTTCTTGATATGGGGTTTAACTGCTGGGATCTTGATTAGGGCTGCATCGGTGGTATACCAACGGCCACCGCCTTTTTCTGGAGCAGAATCCCATTTTCAAGGTTCCTAAAACTGTAAACAAGGACACTGTCTTGCCTTGAATTCCAGGAAATTTCGCTTGATTGTAATAATGCGTTGCTTCTACCTAATTGAAATAGTGTTTTTGCCTTGGCAGATAAAGCTTTAGATGGAGCAAAAAGAATAAACTTTATTCATGGGAAAAAAAAAAAAAAGGGAAAAAGTGAAGAAAGTGAAGAAAGTTTTAGCCGTCTCAATTGTTTTGGTGCTTAAAAGCTGAAAAAGGAAACAAAATTTTCAGTTGATGGCCCGACGAAACCAGCAACAAGCTCAGAAACCTTGGGTTTTTTTAAGGCGAAATCAAGCACAAGAACTTTTACCAAAGGGAGGTCCATAATGTGGTGATAATTTGGTTTGCAGATCTTTACAAATCCATTTTGTTCTCAGCCAAATATATATACACACACATAAATATATATATATATATATATATATATTACAAGCTTGTTGACATTTTTCGTTATATATGGGATCTATGGCTCTCAGTCTTCTTTCATTAAAGAAATAAAAACACTTTTAAATTTTGGACCTAAGAGATCTTTTGTTGCATATATAAATTTACCAAATCTTGAATTTCGGTTGATAATATGGTATGTCTACAGCTCCGCAGCATTAAAGAGACATTAATAGTTATAATTATAAGGCCGTCTATTAATTGCAGATTCATGAACATTTAGTAGAATTTATTGTGTACAACAAAAAATGTTACAAAAAAATGTTGTATTAGGTGGTAAGCAAAGGCCCAAGTCAAACTTTCTTAGGGTCTGTTTGGATCGCAGGTTCAGTTTGAGTTGAGTTGAGATTTTTAAGTTTGCATAGTAAATTTTATTGATTTTTTCAGAAAAGACAAAAAACTTTTTCAGAAAAGACAAAAAACATGATGAAAAAAGTATAATTTAGTTTGAGTTGAGATGGTGAAGCAAACGGGGCCTTAAGGTGGGTAGGTATCCCCTCTCGTAGGGCAACTTTTTATACATTATATCAACATCAAAATCATGTACTGTTATAAAAAAACATCAAAATTATGTATGAATCAAATAATATGGTAAAACTTGATTAAAAAAGTGATGATTTAAAAATTATTTTTAGAACCTCGAAATAATATTTTGTAAGCCATAACAAATAAAAATATAACATATTCACATAACTTACGCTAACGTGTACTCTTAATTTTTTTTTTTTAAGGGATTGTACTCTTCCTCTTAATTACAAAAAAAAAAAAAAAAAAAAGGTATACTTTACCCTCTATTACTTGTCTCAATAAAAAAAAATCTCCACAAAATTTACCCTAACCTGTAACTTGTGGTTGCTTAATGTTTTTTGTGCTTGTTGTGGCAAGGAAAATTATCTTGGTAGTTTTGTTGCATGCAAGTTAAATCTTAACTAAAATAGGTTGCCTCTTTGGCACTATGCTAGTATATCTTGAATCATCTATCTTACTTTTTCTATGTAACCAATCTTCTCGTTTACGATTACCATCTTCTGTGGGCTTTTTTGAGTGAATATATTTCTATGGGAAAAAAAAAAAATTCCTCCTTTTAATAGACAATTAATGTCCTAATAATTGATTCTCATGAGTCATGGGTCATAGCTTTGAATTTGGCATTCCAATTATTATTTGAATCTTATGCCCAAGAGCCGACGTGCATTTTGCTATTTGCAATCTGCAGCCACCATCCATATTTACATTTTATCCATACTTATTGCTCTCAAATACACATATTCTTCCGTTGAACAAAAATAATAATAATAAATTATTTTCATTTATATCACTATTATTTTATCTCCTCAATTTTAAAAACTCTTACTTTGTCCTATGAACTTTGGATTTAACTCACTTACTCTTTCTATCAGAATTTCAATTAAAAATTGAAATGATAAATGGGGGAATTGATATTACTAAAGCTCATTCTATCAAGATTTTTACTAAAACAAACAGAAAAAACCATATGACTACATGTCATTTTTTAACTAAGATTCTGATAAAAGAGACAAAGTATAACTAAATCTAAAATTCAATAGATAAAATGAATTTTTTAAAATTTAAGAGATAAAATGAGAAAGATGTTAAAATTCAGGGACATAATTGAGCATGAAGAATGATGTTAAGTTAAAAAAAACAAAAAAAAAATCCTAGTCGGACAAAATATGCAGTGAAGGCATCATGTGATGTGATATTCCCCCAAACTGACAATGTAAGTTTGACCCACCATTTGAGAGTTTTGAGACCGACTTCCTAAAAAAGCGCAAAGAAAGCTGTGTAGGATGCTTTGGACAGCACAGATTGAAGAGTTTGAATGGGGTCGAACGGGGTTGGATCACAAGGGGCAGGATTGCGGCGGCTTGAGACGCTGGCTCGGCATTTCTGCCTACACAAGCCACCACCATTGCCTGATGTTGCTGCCGCCTTCCCCAAACGGGCTGCGGTTCTCGTCTGTCTCTTCGAAGGCGACGACGGCGATCTTCGCGTGATTCTCACCAAGCGAGCCTCAACACTCTCCTCTTATTCAGGTACCCCAAAAGCTCTTACAAGCTTATAAGAAAGGCACATGAATTATGTTTTAACTATACACATCATGGAAGTTTTAAATTCTGCGAAATCTGTAATATTGAAGTTACTGTTTTGTTCTCTCTCTCTCTCTCTCACTTTTGTTGTTGTGTTGTTGTGTGTTTACGATGCAGGGGAGGTTTCGTTGCCGGGTGGGAAAGTAGAGGAAGGCGATGCTGGTTATGTTGACACTGCCTTGCGAGAGGCCGAAGAGGAGATTGGCTTGGACCCTTCTCAAGTCACTATTGTTACCGTTCTTGAACCCTTCATAGCCAAGGTGAAAAAGATTTCCCTTTTCGAGTTTTTTCCAAACGCAATCGGTTAGATTGATATCCGTCGAATCAAAACTTGTCAATCTTTGTTAGAGGAGCCTATCTGAATTTACAGGCATGGTATATGCTTTTACAAAGGTTTTGATTTTGAGATTGGACTAGAAGGAAGCAAGTTTTTATCGGCAGCAGACATTTGCTTCCCTGTTAGTGTCTCAAGGCAGAAGCAGCATAACCATAGTTGCCTAAATTCGTAAATGTAACTTGGGATGGAGAAGGATATAAATTCTACATTTCGTGGTGAAGTTCGTGTGGAATTATTGCTAGACTATGCCTATTTCACGTATTAAATCATGTAATTATGAGTTTTCATGGGAAATTGACCAAGTTAATATTGTCATGGATGTCACTGCATTATTTTTCTTATGGTTTTCTCATCAGAACTGCTTTATTTGTGCAGGGTGATGTGCTAGTGGTCCCCGTAATAGGCCTACTGTCCAACACGAAGGCATTCAATCCCGTTCCAGATACCGCAGAAGTGGAAGCAATATTTGACGCGCCCTTAGAAATGTTCCTCAAGGTTTTTACCTACTTTCCCCCTTTCTTTAAGGCTCTACACTAATTCACTTGACACTTTCTCTTCATAGAATCCCTTTGATCTCACCCATCAGTTGTTGTGGATACAGGACGAGAACCGAAGAGCGGAGGAGGCAGAATGGCAGGGAGAAAAATTCATATGCAATTTCTTCAACTTCAAATCAAATAACAAGAATTACGTCATATGGGCTCTAACTGCCGCAATCTTGATCACTGTCGCCTCACTAGTGTACCAGAGGCCACCAGCATTTCCCGAGCAGAGGCCGAAATTATGGAGCAAAGGCGCTGCTAGACGTGCTTCCATGCCGAATATTGATTGAATCACTCACTCCATCTCATTGTTGAGTCACAAGGGCTAAATCAATCTTATACACCAACAGCCACTGCCTTTTTCTGGAGCAGAATAATGCCTTCATATTTCTATATTTGTCTGTAAAGATACAATACTACTGCCTTAAATTCAAGGCGAAAATGTAGTTAGATTGTGTATCTAGATAATAATATTTTTTTTTTTTTGTAACAAACACATGATTGAATTACTACTTCGTATGAAAACGTTATAAATAAGCTGGAAAAAATAAAAAGAAAAGCAACAAACTAATGTGCCTCATCAAGTTAGGTACTTATATCCCATTGTGCGTTCTTTGCTGAGTCAAATTTGCACCAAATCCCTTTTAAAAGGGGAGTTTGCCATTGACCCATTATGGCCAACCACATTTTTTGTCAAATCAATATAGGACCTTTCTATGGTAGTAAATAATTTTTATTTTCCATAAGAGACACACCCATTTTATTAATCTGAAAGAAAACCTATCGAATTTTAAATATATAACATAAGATTCTGAATTTCTTATAAAAAAATAAGAAAAATTACCCTTTCGCAAGATAGGAAGTTCTTCAACGCTTGATCTTTTTAATTTTATAGTGATCAAATAATTAAAAAGTGTGTCTTGAAGGTATATTTTTACTATTTTAAGAAAGTTCATATAGGAAAATCACAGCCCACAATTGAAGACCCCCCAACTCCCAACAAACTGGAGCTCAGGCTTTTTATAGTCGAGAAAAGGAGGGAGATAGAGATAGAGAGAGAGAGAGAGAGAGAGCCAAGATGGGTTCGAATGGCCTCGAAGTTTGGGCAGGATCAAAGAGGCTCCAAGCTTGGCTGAGAATTTCCGTCCAAACGAGCCACCACCAAACACTGGTTTTACCAAAAGAGCAGCGGTTCTGGTGTGTCTCTTCCGCGGCGACGGCGCGAAGGCGATCTCCGGGTCATTCTCACCAAGCGATCGTCCAATCTCTCCTCTCACTCTGGCACGTCCACTTTTAATTTCCCGTTATCAGATGTCGGCCAGTCTTTGAGGTGAGAATGTTTGTACAAATGTTTGATATGTTTTTATTTTGCAGGGGAAGTTTCTCTGCCAGGTGGGAAAGTGGAGGAAGGCGATGCCGACGACGTCGTCGTACGGCGTTGCGCGAGGCTAAGGAGGAGATTGGCTTGGACCCTTCTCATGTTAATGTCGTCACTGTTCTCCAACCTTTTGTCACCAAGGTTTGTTCTTTTGCTTTTTTTTTTTTTTTTTTTTTTTTGAGCTGTGATCTTTCTTCTTCATTGGAGATTTCGAACGACGAAATTATATTTGTCTGTGAATGCAAAAATGGTCTTTGTAATTCGGTTCCGTTAGTTCAAATTGTAGCTGTAGAAGATGAACTAAAAATGGAACGGCTTTAACTGCCATCTTTTTCCAGATGTAGAATGTACAAATCTATTTGGTATTTAAACCTTCCAGCGAAAAGAAGTTTGGCGGATCTTGAATAGGAGTTTCGACTCTTCAGAAGAGCTTTCGCCGACAAAATGTGGCTTCTCGAAAAATGTCTTTTGAGAAAACTTTGAATCTCTTTCAGCTTCAATATGATCTTTTTCTTTGTCTTTTATTTTATTTTTTTTTTCAAGTTATTTCCTTTCTTTTTTTCTTTTGAACTCTCATCGGACTGCTGTCTATATGCACAGATTGGAATGACAGTTGTTCCCGTGATCGGAGTACTTCAAGACAGGAAAGCATTCATTCCATTCCGCCCAAATGCGGCGGAAGTGGAAGCCATATTTGACGCTCCTCTAGAGATGTTCCTCAAGGTTCGATTCCATCTAGTTCTAGTTCTTGGGATTCGTTTTCAATTTACCGAAATATGATCTCCAGAATTTCCATTTGACACATTTTAACGAAACAGGACGAGAATAGAAGAGCAGAAGAGAGAGAATGGAAAGGAGACAAATATTTATTGCATTTCTTCGACTATGAAGCAGACAACAAGAAGTTCGTCATATGGGCTTTAACTGCTGGCATTCTGATCAAAACAGCCTCCGTTGTGTATGAGCGGCCACCGGAATTTCTGGAGCGGAGGCCAATATTCTGGAGCAGAGATGTTGATAAACAAACTAGCATGCCTCCGCTTCAAACCACATGATATTATTGTCACTAATACAGTCAAGTTACCAAACTGTCCAAATCCAATTCTATTGAATCTGTTTGTAAAATAAAACTGGAGAATAATATTGTCCCAAGTACAATGGCATTTTATCTCTTTTTATCATCATTATTGGTGTACAATTCTTGTAGTACTCAAGTTATTAGCATGAGTGGTATAAAACTCAAATCTTACTTGAGCATCAAGATTGTCAGCTCTAAATTCAAACATAATGGCCGGAACTGGCAAGTACTTGGGATAAATGAGCAATGCAGAAACAAATTAAGGTGACTCTGAATATGAACTTAAAACCATTAATCTTAACTCATTAAAAAATTATAGTTCCATACATTTTAGCAGAGGAAGCTCCAAAACGAAAAAATATGCATCTTTCCCATACAACAAGTAGAAAAATAAGATTACACAACTTATCGAAGTACTTAAGATCTTACTAACCTTTGGCATTATCACAGAAAAGAACTGGTATATTGCCTCTTCAGCTGAACTTAATACTTCTCAATGCCATATACACTAAAAGTTCAGCGAATACATAATGATTCGGAATATATGTCAAGCCCTTGAATTGTACTCGTGTTAAGCAGAAGCAAATTGGCCAGAAATTGAAAATAATTAAAAACAGAAATCTGTTCAAACAAAACTACAGAGGAAAGGCCTTGACCTCCATCAGCCAAAAACCTCATAAAATTTCTCAATGACAAGTAAACCTGAGTCAATCGACTCCAAAGGATCCTTCCGAAGACGATGTCTTAAGCAGTTAGGGATGACAGTAGCAATATCCTCCGTAGTTACTTTATCTCTTCCCTTTAAAGCAGCCAAAGCCATTGCAGCCCTATTTGTCACAATGTCTCCTCTCAATCCATCGACGTTCAACTCTGCACAAACCTTTGAGATTTTCACCTTGAGATTGTGATCGATCTGAACTGAAGAAAGATAACTCCTAGCTGAAGCAATTTGGTTTTGCAGCTTTTCTTGCTCCTCAATGTAAGAATTACGGAATTCCTTGGGATTTTTATCAAATCGGGCTCTCTCCTCCACAATCTTCACTCTGAGCTCCGCATCCCTCACAGTCCCCACTTGGGCGTGCATTCCAAACCGGTCAAGCAGTTGTGGCCTGAGCTCCCCTTCTTCTGGATTACCTGAGCCAATCAAGATAAACCGAGCAGGATGTGAAATCGAGATACCCTCTCTCTCCACTGTGTTCCAACCGGAAGCAGCTGAATCCAGTAAAACATCCACCAAGTGATCGTCCAAAAGGTTGACTTCATCCACATACAGAATTCCTCTGTTGGCCTTTGCAAGAAGGCCAGGCTCAAAGGCCTTGACACCCTCGGTAAGAGCTTTCTCGATGTCAATCGTCCCGCAGACTCTATCCTCCGTAGCACCCAAGGGCAAATCAACCATGTTGATTTAGTCATGACAACAGAAAGACTTTCCCCTTTTATGACACTTTCTCTAACTTCCACGCCCATAGACTCCGGATCCTCTGGATCCGAGTTGTAAGGGTCACCGGCAACGACCTTAATTTCGGGAAGCAAATCGACCAAAGACCTGACCGTGGTGGATTTCCCAGTTCCTCTATCACCCATGATCATGACACCCCCAATCTTGGGATCAATCACATTTAGGAGAAGGCAGAGTTTCATCTCATCTTGTCCAACTATAGCAGCAAACGGATACACCGGCCTCTGGCTTTCCTTAGCGGCAAGCTTCTGGTCCTGAAAATCACCATTTTCAACATAATTCGAAATCTCATATTCATCACGCTCATTAATACTAAAAAACCTTTCAACAAACATCTAGAATGCACAACCTAAAGAGAGTTAAACCAAATTAACCTAAAAACTAACTAACATCAAATCATGAAATTAGACGAATAACATGAAAAAGAGCAAAGTAAACCTGTTCGACGGTGTTGATTTCAGTAGCGACATTGGAAACAGAACATGGAACTGAGACCTGCCCTTCTTCCCATGAACGCCAACACCTCCATAGAGCCTCTTTGAATAACTCGGCCCTGCAAAAAGCAACAAAACCCATGTCTCAGCTTAGCTAGAAAACTCCACTTGCAAAACAAAATCTTCAAATTCTGAAGGAAAAGGAACAGCAGAAAGGAACTAGGTAAGTGAGAAAATGTACCAGGGTTGAAGGAGAGAGAGGGAATGGGAGACGAAAGGAGGGAGCGAGAAGCCAAGATGGCGGA
>BKCH01001555.1:0-205148 GCA_008635985.1 Ficus erecta
GTCCCCTCTATCTCTATGCCTGCAGTACTACGACCCCACTGAACTGATATAAAAAGGCTTGCAACTTGCAGACCGCAAGTGGGTATTTGAAGTTGACGGAGAAAATGGATTGTCTTCCAGTATAGCTGTAATGAACCTCAACGTCAAACAGGATATGAGAGGACCGTGGGGTGTGTGTGTACATTTATGTGTGTATATATATAGGATGAGATTGCTGTCCAACAACCTCCCTCCACATTATAACATTTTTTGTTATATATTATACTAATTAGAGAATTCTAATATAATATTTTTCAATTAATATAGCGTAACAAGATTGTAAATAAGAAGTTATTATTCTACACTAGTTCTAAATAAGAATATAAATATATATATATATATATAAATCAACAACTTGTTACAAATTCTAAACAGAAAGTTATAACTACCCGGATGATATCCGGTGCTGGATATAAACTTTTCTATATATAAATATATATTGTGTATGACACTATTCTCACATGTCACTTTGTGTTATATTATACTAATCAGGTTATTCAAATGCTTTATTTTTAAGTTATAATTATCTTTTACTTCAATACATAAATCGTATCATGTGACAAAAAAACAAGAAATTATATATAAATCAGTTAGTTATTACAAATTTTTAAATAAATAATTACAAGTGATGCATGACATGTAGTATATGCGAGACATTTTTAAAATATATATATACACATGTATTTCCTTTTGGGGGGTGGTCATTGTGGAATTTTTTTTTTGTACTGTTCTATTTGCTATAATTATATGCTCCAACCCAAAAAGTAGCTGGGAAATTTTTGTAAATTGCATTGTATTTTAAAATTTTAAAATTTTCATACGTATATATAATTTGTAGGAGATATATACACGCTAATTAGATTGGACGTTTTGTTTAGGAAGAAGTTCCAAAGAAAATAAACTTTTAGCAACCGAAGCTTGTTGATATGAGGTTGGAATGAATAGATCAAGATCATGGAAAACATTATATATATTGCAAAATCACGTAAAAGTTGATTAAAGGCACGTGTACATAGTTGGGACCTAACTCTTTAGCTAACTAAAATTATATTTTAAATACTCCTTATCAATATACAGTTGCATATATTAAAAGACGGAGAAATCTTCAAGGAATAAAAAGTCATTAATGTGTATGTCGGTCATCAAATGGAGCAACTTTCCAATTTTTACAAAATGGAACAACGTTTTTCTCCTTGAATTTTGAAGTTTTCTTTTCCCATTAATTATGGTTTTGGAAGAAAGTTAACGCCATAGCCGGATATTGAGGTCCTCTTAAAATGCTTTTACCCGCCATAGATCAGTGCCATCAAACTAGGTCCAATCTGAACATTAAGAATGGAAGAGATCCCTCTTAAGCAATATTTTGAGCCGCTCAAATTTTATTTCCTTCCAAAAATAAATAAATAAATAAACAAGGAAAAAAAAATAAAAAGAAGAAGAAAATATTAACTCGCGCGCCAAATATTGTTCCTTTTGTTTTAACTTTTCCTTTCCATTGTATCGCTGGACCTCTAAATTTCTTTGGTTCCCTTTTTCCTTTTCATTGTATTGGTGGACCTCTAAATTTCTATTATAAACGAAACAAATAAGGACGGAATGATATTAATGAGTTTATTAAATCAGCCAAAAAAAAATTCCAGTTTTAGCTTTTACTTTAATTTTCAGTGTATTCCCCGTTGTGCAAGATACAATTTCATAAATGAAGTCTACTTTATCTCAAAAAACAAATATCATTTCATTTTCACAACTAAAAATATTGATTGCAAAACGCGTTCAAACACCAAAAAAAAAAAAAAAAAAAAAAAAAAAAAAGACACACACACACACACACAATCATAACGACCGGCTTTCTCAAGTCTGAACCCATCAAATGAAACTAAAAAAGGAAAGAAAAAAAATAGAACTAATCCCATTTTCTCGCGTCACTCTCAGGTCCAATTCATTATTCATTGATACCCACCTAAAGCTTCCAAACACATTGACACCAATCCCACATGCTCATGTCATTCTCATGCCCTGATGTTTGATTCATGCACTCTCACCTAACAATGCAATTTCTTGGACGTCTCGTTTTGAAATTTTCTATCTTGATCATAGGTTCAAACTCACATTTCAAACGACAAATTAAAACAAGATAGCAAACAGAAACTTAGAAATTTTTTTTTCCCGCTAAACTAAGGTTAAAATGTAGGCAAGCGACAATGTCTCGCAACAAAATCTCGACATATCTCATGTCAACACACATCAACTAGATCTTTGTTCGTTATTGTTACCTCACCTCAATACAACCTTTTTTTTTTTTAATCTTTTTCTTTTTTACAGTGTACAAAATGGGCAAGGGAGAACTATGCAAACAATTATTAGAACACAACAAGGCACAGAAGAAAGCAACAAAAGAGGAAAATGGAAATTCTGTTCAATGACTTGTCTGCCTGCATCTCCTGCCTCCTCAGCCTAGGACTACTACTCCCCATTAGTCGATACGAGTTTGGGTACGCATACATGTTCTCCGAGTTTCCAAACACCCCAGCATAAACCATCTCCCGAAACATCCCCACCATCGGATGGTGGAAGCCTGTCATCGGCGAACCACTGAGATTAAGCAGTGGCGATGAAGAATCCTCGTCATAACTGCTGTACTGATGAGGGTTGTAGCTTTGGCTCTGATAAGGATTACGATATGGAAGTTGCTGACCCGAATGAGGTGTTGTCGGTGTAAGAGCTAGTTGTGCCCCATAAGCTGATGGCCTTGGAGGTATAGCCATGCCCATACACAGCGTTTTTCCTTCCACCTCAGCCTCTGAAGTGGTTTGGCCCCGGCCGTAAAGAGGGACCATAGTGGTGTGTGATATGTCAGCCTTGCAAACAGGGCACTGAGGGTGCTCATCGGAGGCCAGCGAAGCGCTCTGGACATGAAGCCATCTGTAGATGCAAGGCCAGCAGTAGAGATGGCCACAAAGGGTGACTATGGGCTCGTTCGCAAAGTCTAAACAGATGTTGCAGTCGAATGAACCACTGGAGTTTTCTGAGTTTGCTGCACCTGAGATCGGTTTCCACTCGTGTGCAAAGTAATGCTGCAGAGACATGATTTCTTCTTGGGAGTTGTTTTGGCCACCAGCTCTAAGACACAGAAGAAAAGTGAAACCAGTTCAATGTTCAAAGTCCCATGTCCTTGAAGTGATACAAGTTCAAACAAACAGAAAGAAACAGCTAGGCAAAAGAAGTTCAAGATAAGGAAACAAAGTAGCTCAATAATATCCTAGCATCTTTCTTTCAGAAAAATTGTGAATAGTGTTGTTCTATCTTTTAAAGAAAAGCATTTAACAAAATTGGCCCCACCATGTTGTACCAATTTCCAAAGGGCCTTTGATATTCTTATGTCAAAAACAATTGAAAGAAGCTAAATAAAGATAGATTTAACATCGTCATCAATAATAGAAAAGCATGTTAATCAATGAGATATTCATCAAAATTTCATCTTGATCACAAAATTTTCAACCCTCACCCCTCCCAACAAAGGCCACAGACAAAAGGGGGACCTGAAAATCTAATCTGGACCAATCTAATCTGGTTCAAATTAAATTCTCAAATAAGATTTCCTTTTATGATATCAGAACCACACCCACTTTTTTTTCTCTCCCACATCTATTTGAATTCATGAAAAAAGTTTAAACTTTCGAATCCTAACCCATGTGCCAAACATCACCTTAAGTAATTAAAAACAGTAAAGAAAAAAGGACTTTACGAAACCAGGGAAATAAAGCAATCATACATGATATATATATACATATATATATGAAAGCATAGATGTTTAAAGGTTATGGCTTTAGTAATCCTAACTTTATCTTGAAGGACGGTACATGTTGCAAAGGGAATAAGCATAAAACCATTTCTAGTAAGGCGAATAATAGGCATAAATGATTAAAAACTAGTACTGTGTTTCTCCCAAGTTTAAACATAAAAAAAGGCTTTTAAAGCACATAAATATTAGACTAAACTTCAAATTGCCTGCACGGACAAGATAACCCCACTTCATTTAGGAGGACATGCTACAACCTACCATGTGAAATTGGTACTTTGACATACATACATGTCCAATAACAAACGCCTAAACCTGGCGTTAATTTCCTTAAAAAAGTAGATAATAGAAATATTATGATTTGCCTCACTTCTCACAGTTGTTCAAACTCCGAACATCCTAACACCACTTTTAATTCTACCGACCTCAACCAAAAAAAAAAAAAAAAAAAAACTAATAATACCAACCGTTTCTGAGTTCTAACCCACTATTAGAAAAAGAGAACATTTATAAAATAAAAGAGAATACCAACTATACTCCAAATTAAACAAAGGCAAAACCCATGTGCTCTTCAGCCGTAGCCATATCATAAAGAAGAAGATTAAAAAAAAAAAAACACATAATTTACAGCAATTTTCTCTAAAACGTAGAAAAGAAGGGGTAGGGAGACAAGCTTTTTTCCGAGTTTTTTTTTTTTCTTTTTTTTTCTCTTTTTTTTCAAATTAAAGCTCTACAATAAAACTGAATTTCTCTTCAGAAATATTTGGATCATTTTAGATACCTAGGACCTGTAGTTAACGATTCTAAGAGAAGGCTTGAGAAATCACAAAACTCCAAATGAAAATCTGTCCTTAGGATGCATAGAATCAAGTTCAATCTTACGCAATGCCGAGCTTCACATTTCCACCGAGAGGAAAAGAGCCAGATCACTCGATCTGTTTGGTTATCGGGAAAGAACACGGGAAAACAGAAAAAAAAAAGCTCGAGATTTCTTGAGCCAAACCAAACCGAGCTCGTATTTCAACGATAACAAAGGAAATTTTCAAACAAAAGAAGTGTGAGACGTACGTACCGAAGAAGAGATGCGTAGTTGAGATAAGGCGCTGCGAATGACGGACGCGCGGAGAGCTTCGAAGAAGCTTCAATGGCGAATCGGAGAAAAAACAAGGAAGAGAGAGAAAGAGAAGAGAGAGAGAGAGAGAAGGGAAACGAGGGAAAATTCTGGGAGGGCGTGCCCTTCGTCGCATTCTTATAGACGAATCCAATGAGACCCGCTGTAACCAAAAACTCCTCCACCACGCCTCATGATCTCTACCCCCACGCGCCTCGAATCCTTGCTTTTCGCGCGTGAAACTCAAATTTTATCGTTTCTGTTGTTGGATTTTTTTTTTTCTCTTTTACTTTTCTCTCTCTGTTGTTTTGCTGAGTTCTTTTCAGTATTTCTGTTATCAATTTCATTCTAAGAAGAAAAAAGAAGAAATATGTTTATCAATTCGCTATCATCATTGGGAAAAAAATTTAAGAGAGTGGTTGACAATTCTGATATTTTTTAGGCCCACTTTCCTTTTTATTTTGATTTTTTCATGAGAAAATGGTGAAATTATTATCAACCCACAAAAAAAAAAGTAAATTATTATGTTGGTTTTAAACTTTTAATTTTGTATAATTTTGATTCCCAAACTTTTTTTCGTAGCTACAATGTTACTAAAATAGTCCTTTATGTTAATTTTTAGACGGAATCCGTCAGTTAACATCATTTTTTGACTAAATTACTAACGGATTCCGTTTAAAAATTAACAAAAACGACTATTAAAACAACATTTGAATAGTTTAAACGCATTCCATGTTCCTTTTTTTCGTAATTGGAATGATCATAAATTATTAAAAATGTTGTTACAGTAGTCTTTTTTGTTAATTTTTAGACGTAATCCGTAATTAACCAATTTTTTTACTAAATCACGAATAGATTCCATTTAAAAATTAACAGAAACAACTATTGTACCAACATTTTAAAAATTTAAGGGCATTCCGGCTACGAAAAAAAGTTCGTGGACCAAAGTTGTACAAAGTTAAAAGTTTATAAACTAAATGAGTAATTTACAAAAAACAAAAAACAAAAAACAACAACAAACAAACAAACAAACAATATCTAAAGAATATTTTCTCCATTCTGTTCAGAAACAACAACACTGGTATTACCAAAAAAATAAAAAATAATAATAATTAAAAAAACTAAACTGGTTTTCTTTTAATCAACGAAGACATCCATTTTGATCACACATTTTATCCGTTAATACTCATTAGTCATCTGTAATGAAAAATAAGGGGGTGTCTAGAACACCAACTAAACTTAGAGTTTTAAAAATGTTTTGTGATAGTTAAATAATATAAAAACTGGAAATATGTTTGAAAACAATAACAATATAGATCTTGTTTCGTTTCTCTATGTAATTTAAAAAAATAAAAATAAAAATCATTTTATTCCAACTTGGAATCAGTTATGGACTTTTGATGTTTGAATTTTTTGAAATGAAAAATAGAAATTTATATATGTAAATAGTAAGATTGGTTTACTTTTTGATATGAAACAAAATTACGAAGCGTGGGTGATGATGGTGCGGCTTGGATCACATGAGTTATTTTGATTGGAATTAAACTGAGTTTTGAAATTGTGCGTTTTGCTTGATTGGAGTTACAAAGTATAAAAATTTGAAATATGTTCCGAAATACAAATATATCAATATAGATCTTATTTCGTTCGTTTAGAAATAATATGTAATTTTTAAAACAAAATCATCTCATTTGGACTGAGAAGGACAAAGTTATGAACTTTTAAAGTTTGAGTTTTTAAGTTAGAGTTTGAGCGAGAAGTTCTAGGAAACCAACACTAATCTCAACTTTTTGAATACCGACTCATGTGTCATTTTCATTTGTAGATATAATCAATTGATGTCACAATACTTTAAATACTTATCAATAAAAGAACGATAATTCATAAGTCATATAAATTGGTACTTAAAAATTGATATTAGAGTTAATGTCATTAGCATTTTTTTAAGCATAACATATATCGTATGGTTTAAAACAAAAAATTTATCTAGAGGATTTTTTTTTTTTTTTTTGCTCCTTTTAAACTCCATGGATTTGAGATGAATTTTTAAGTTGAAATTGGCTCACTCTTCAAAAACTAGTTATAATATTTGTTGATTTAAAAAAAAAAAAAAAAAGCATTAACTAAGATGAAAAACTAAGTTCACACCTACTATCTACATGCATGCTTATATATATATATATATATATATATATATATATTTAACATCCTACTATTGGATTCTCATTTTAGAAATTATATATCTCTTTAAGTACATTTCTTTCATAATTTATTTAGGCCTACTATAGTACTAAGCTACATCTAGTATTCTCCTGTTCTTAACCATTTTACTAACCCATGAAGTCCTTAGGAGGTGGTGTGCAATATCGGTTAACCATAGACCCAGAAATATAGCTAACGAAGAATACCTATAGAATTTCATAAATTACTCATTTTTTAAAATCTACATTAGAAACTGTTAATCATACTTAAAAAATAATAATAATAAGATCTAACAATTAAAAACGGCTTAAAACTTCGCATAGAATTTTTTTTCCTCCGTATATATGGTACTTTAAAGAAATTAACTTCTTAGAATTTGAAAAGTTGATTGTATGTCATTTTGTCATTGGTCTCGGATCCGTCAGCAAAGCAACATGAAAAGTCGCTAAACCATACTTTAAACGTGTTTGGTTGTCTGTCGATATCACCTCTTGTGTTTGTGTATGTTTATACCGTTATATTTATTCGAAACAAGATAATTGTGCACCATTATTATTTTTATTTTATTCAAAGTGGCTCATTGAGCATCTCATTAAAGTTAAGTAAACAAGACAGATTTGAATCTTGGTGGGATATTCTTATTACAGTTTTTAATCATATATAAATAAATAATAAGTAAACAATAACAAAATAACAAAACGTAATTAAGAAGTTATCGGAGTCTCACGCACACCTTTATACGAATCATATCCGACGTCCCGTTATAATTTCTTAAATGATGTCTTTTTTATGTGATTTTATATTTGAATTCATTAAATAACATCGCCTTTTATTGTTATTAGACACCATTTAAAAAACTAATAATTAGAAATCTAAAATAGGTTTTCACGTCAAAAACGCCAACTTGACTAATGCTCATTTATTTGTTTAGACTCAAAGTCTACGTCTACAATCACAATCATTTTTTTGTTTAAATCAAATTTTTCCCCATGTCAAGATCACATAATTTTCAAATAGAGAGCTTGCCTCTTCATGTAAAATAATTAAAACAGAAAACTGCTATATTGCCTTTATTTTTCTCTCTTCAACTTGGGAAAGCTACAATAGTTTATTATACTACATATGATGAAATACAACTTGTTCAACGTGGCAATCTTACTACCATAATTAGTGGAGGAAATGACATTGCTTAATAAAAGAAACAAAATAAATAAAGTTAACCATTTGCGTTTGCTAAAGAGATTCAACGAATTTTAGCTGCCAACTGAAAATAAAATGAACAGCTCTGGTCGTACACGTTAATATTAATTAATTTTTATCGGCCGTCTCATTATTTTAATTTTAATTTTTGGCATCATTCGGTCATTTCTTACGTGATATAAATGCAATGACATTTACTTAAAAAAAAAAAAAAAAACTACAATGACGTTTATTCTAAAAAACTACATTGACATATTCTGGAAAAAAAAAACTGACAAAGATATTTTGTGAGAAAATAAAAATAAAACTAATACAATGACGCGGCTAAAAATGACCTTCAGTCCAAATCAATGTTCATTGACCATTACTTCTTCTTCTTCTCCTCTTTTTTTTTTTTTTTTTTTTTTTTTTTTTTTTTAAGGTCAAATTGTCCGCTTATGGAAGGAAATACAAATAAAAATAAAAAAAAATCTCACAGCCAAAACAATAATAAAACAACAAGCATGATAAGATGCAGAAACTTTAATAAGTAAAAGAAATTATCTCCTATAGGAAAAAGCAATAAGAGAGTGCCAAAATTTTCAAGTGATGATAACATCAAAGATCTCTTACTTTATTTCATTTTGTTTAAAGATAAAAATATAAAAGATAAGAACAAAGATCTTGAAGAATAGTATAGATTAGTTTCAACTTTTACTAGTGACGAAGTTCTCATGGGCTAATAACTATATCATAAATAATAAAAGAGTCATTATGAGTAAATTTTTATTCTTAGGAGGGTTATTATGAAAGTTTAAATAAAATCATGGGCTATTTTTTAAAAAATAAAAATAAAAGTTGAGGGGGGCTTAAGCCCCCCATAGTCTTATCGGGAATGCCCTAAGAGTGAAAGACATTTTAGTTACATTTAATTTATTTTGAACTGATTAATAATATATTTTATGTTTTTCCATTACATATTTGTTAACTGTCCTCATCTAGATTTACATGTTAAAGTAAATGTAAGCAAATATGGCTCATTGACTACTTGGTGTTTAAAACGTTAGAATGTTGCATGCAATAGATTTTGTATATGAGAAGACAAAGGTCTAAAGTAAGTAGTCTAAATCTGTAGTCTGTAGTCTGTGGGGTTAGAGTGAACATCTAACTCGTATGAAGACTAGTATATTGTCTAAAGCCAATTGTGGAGATGGTTTGTCTTAACCATCTGGAGCAAGCCGACTCTCAAGTAGATACATAAATATATTACCTAGTAGAGGTGATATATTGGACTGGACAAAATTCTAATTAATCTATAAGTCTACTTGTTTAGATTAATTCACTTTTGACGTTCATTATGCAATAACTTTAATCCTGAGTAAGTAAATGACTTCATGTTTATGACTTGTGTACTTTGATGTTCCAAAAACTAAAGCGTCTCGGAGTAGTAAACTATTAGACCGGTTCGTTGGGTACATGACTTACATTCGATGTGAGTTTTGCTTATAGATATGGAATCATAGCTCCCATAAAGAGTAAATGTTTTCCTTTTAAACAGCATTATACAGGATGTGAAAATAGACGAGCTCTCGAGTCATTTGCTGGGCAAATGACTAATTATTCATTTTGAGTGAATAATCATTTTCATATTGGATATATAATGGATCTTTAAGATAGCGTGATCAACAGGTTAAACAGATTTTGACTTTAAGTTGATCATGGATATCATTTGAGGGTGTTACATATATGACAAGGTCATTGGACTGCGGTTATATACTGGCTTATGTAATACAATATATAATTGAGAGTGCAATTTCAGGTTTATAGTGGTGCGACTCTGAAACTAATAATTGTGTAATTAATTTATTTGGTATAGAATAATTAATTACATAGATTATTGGAACCCATATTATAAATATGTCCAATTGGTCCGTTTATTAGCTCAATATAACTCCTTAATGAATGATAATCAATTGGGATATTCATTATGGCTTTAATTCTTGGACTTAATGAGAGAAAAATCCGGAACACCTCCCATAAGGTGTAGGAGTTTTTTCTGCTAAGGGTAGAATGATAATTTTGTTTTATTTAATTAATTTGATAAATATTTAGTTTGGATAAAATATTTATGTGAAGATAAGATTTGAAATTTGAATTAATTATATTTATCTTTTGTTATAAATATGAGATTAATTTAAATTAAGAAATATGAATAAATTAATTATTTGGAAATTTAATTTAAATATCTTGATAATATTATTTAAATTAATATTTTAAATTAAATATGGTAATTATTTTATTTGGATTTGAAATTGAAACAAATTATTATCCTAGTCTACATTGTGTATGCGTTTTTTACGAGAATAAGGGAAGGAAAAGTTTTTCTCCTTATTGATTTTATTTGGATAATTGTTAAATAATTATTTAACTAAAATAAAGTTGTCATGATTTTATTTTGAATTTAAATTGGAGTTATGGAACATTATCCATAGAGATAAAATCATAAGATAATTGGAGATAAAAATTTGAATCTCCTAGACCTACTGTGGGCGATTTTTCTGTCTCCCGAGTAAGAGAAAAACCGCAGATTAGGGAAGAAGGAGAGAGAAATATCTTTTTCAAGCATCATATTCGAATTTGAATTCCACCTAGTTCATTCACTATAAATAAGACTCTAAGAGCTCCTATCACTACTACAAAATAGAGATTCGACGACGGTTAAAAACCGTCGTGGTAATACTTAAACGACGGTTTTCTAACCGTCGTGGAATCTACAGTCGTGGTATATATTTGGATTCCACGACGGTTCGAAAACCGTCGTGGTAGGTAACAATGAAAAAAAAAATAAAATTTACGAATGGAGCTACCACGACGGTTGAGTAACCGTCGTGGTAGGTAAAAAAAAAAAAAAAAAAATTTACGAATTCCTACTAAATCAACACTTTTTTCCGAAACACATTTAAATCACAAAATCAACATTTTTTTTTCGGAAATTTCCCAAATCCATACCTTACCCAACCAATTTAATTCAATCTAAAACACAACCACAATGAACAATCACCGAAAATGTAGGGGACGGATTTTGGTCATTTCGGACGGAATATTCCCAACTCAACAATCTACAAAATCAACATTTTGGACGAAAAATTCCCAAATCCGTGCATTACCCAAGCAATATACATTACAACTTACCGGCTTGTCGAGCGTCGGTATGGGCGGAGTGCGGCGAGAGAGAGAGAGGGAAATAGAGGAGGAGGCCGCGTGAGTGGTGGAGGAGGCCATCAGAGAGAAATAGAGGGAAGAAATTGGGTGGCTTTGGGTATGAAGTTAGAGAGTGAAAAAGTAAAAAATGCTCGGAATGTAATGGGGTGGGAAAGATGATATTTTTTTGGGTTTTAATACACGCTCCAAAAAATTGAATTTAATTTAAAAAATTTTAAAATTCCCGCCTTAGTACCTACCATGACGGTTTTTGGGGAAAACCGTCGTGGTATGTACGTGGTAGAGTCCAAAAATTTAAAATTTTTTTTTTGAAAAAAAGACCCTTCCACAACTGTTTTTTAAAAAACCGTCGTGGAAAATGCGACAAAAAACACGGAGCGGAACAGAGTTTCCGAAAACCGTCGTGGAAGTCGAAGCTTCCACGACGGTTATAAAAAACCGTCGTGGAAGAGCACGCTTCCACGACGGTTTTTAATAACCGTCGTGGAAGCTTGCAAAAAAATCAAAAAAAAAAATTTTTGCAAAAAAAAAAAAAAAAAAATTTTTTTTTTTTTTTTTTAGCTTCCACGACGGTTTTATAACCGTCGTGGAAGCATGGGATTCCACGACGGTTTTAAAAACCGTCGTGGAAGCCCAAAAATTTATTTATTTTTTTTTTTTTTGCAAGCTTCCACGACGGTTATTAAAAACCGTCGTGGAAGCTTCGACTTCCACGACGGTTTTCGGAAACTCTGTTCCGCTCCGTGTTTTTGCCGCATTTTCCACGACGGTTTTTTAAAAAACGGTCGTGGAAGTTCCGTCGTGGAATCCACATTTTGTAGTAGTGTATTTTATTCACATCACATACTCTAAGGTGAGCGAGCTTATTATTCTCCCATTATAGTAATAATAAGTTGCAAGAGTTCTGGATGGTTGGAAGGAGAAAGCCGCGAACAAATACTGATCGAGAGACTGAGTGCCCACACACTCTACCATCCAGGAATTTGAGAATAATAAAGAATGCTAATTGGTTGAAGCTCTCTTTGATCACATCCTCCGGCATTCTTGTTATTTTCTTTCAAGGTATGTAGATTGTAGAATAATTTATTGCATATGACAATATGAGTTAGTACGATCTTAAGAATTTTTTTTTTAATTCTGCTACGTAAATTACCCATTTTTCTTAAAAGTTTCTTTTTCCCTTCGTCTCTGACTTTTACGCTGAAAAATATGTCATCTAGTCAAATGAGTCGTTATTGATCTTTTATGAAAAAAAAATTAAAAATAAAGAAATAAATAACATGAGGTTTAGGTGAACGATAATTTAATAAAATGAATATTAGGTAGTTAATTGGAAAAGATAATTAAATTTATCGGTGTAAACAACTAACTCAAAAACGTGATTTTCATATATTAGATCAGTTAGAAAACATGAATACTATTCAATTTACTCACCAAATCAACCACTCAACATATATTTTACCAAATTACTTTTCGTTCATCTTTATGTAAGCCTCACATGCTTTATTTTATTATTATTATTATTGTTTTTATAATGTTTCTTATCACAAAAGAACTAATGATGAAATATTTGACAAAATTAGACAACCTACATTTTTTGGGATTAGCACTCGGGGGAAATCTACAATGGGATAAGACCACTTTACCCATTGATAGGGTAAAGTTTTCGGTCATTAGATTATTTTCGAACTCAAATAAAAAAGATGCATGAAAATAACTAAGGTATTTTTATACTAGAGTACATGTGAAAACATGGGGGGAAAAAAACTTACCTAGACCACCAAGCAAGATGGTCTCGACGGCTCATGGCAAAAAGGGCTCGACAGCTCGAGGCGAAGGGGGCTCGACAACTTGCGACAGAGGGGGCTCAATGGCCACGTGGTGGAGGGGGCTTGGTGGCTTTCGCGGCGGAGTGGGCTTGCAGTAGACTCATGAATTTTTTCTCTCTCTTTCCTTCTTCCAAAACACTGCGCGAGTAAAGGAGCGACAATAGAGATGAGCCTTATGCTGGATATGGACAATCGGTGAACACTTCTCGCCATTGTCGGATCTGCACAACACTCTCAACCTGCGGCAACCCACCAACGTGACAACCCAACTGTCCCCATTGGCGACAACATCTCACTACGGCGCTAACATTCTCCTCTGCAGCACCGCCCAAACACCGGTGACCTCCACTATTACCTTTAAACCGACGATTCCTCGTTTAAAGCACTGACGTTCATATTGGCGTCACAAGCGAAAGCAAGTTCGACGATTTGAGCAACCTGTGATTTTTTTTTCCCGAACACTACTTTTCTTTTCTTTTTTTTTTTCCCCTTGATTTTCAAGTTTAATTACGTGTTTTTATCCTATAATTGTTTTGGTTCATACTTTTAATCTAAACCGTCAAAAGATAATCAAAAATTGACAATTTTTATCCTATAGATAGGATAAATTAGGCCTTTTTTTTAAATTATAGAGATAAAGTAGGTTTATCTCATCGTAGAATTCTCCTTAAAATTAAAAATAATATTCAAAAGGTTATATACAAGAATATCATAAATTTTATACCTTATTATATTATGTCCATTATAATATTAAAATTAATAATTTTATTATTTTATAAAATTAAAATTATCAATTTTAATATTAAATATTAAAATAAATAATAAAATTATAAAAGATATTCGAAACATCTTCATCCCTAAATTTTCTCTATCGTTTCAAATAATGGAGGAAGTGCACGGCGGGCCAGCAACACAGCCCACTCATTACGGCATGACATATTTTTTAAATTTATGATTTATTTTTTAGAATTAATTATTTGTAGTTTTTTAAAAAGTTATATTCCATTGCCTTTCAGAAATAGCCATCTACGTTGTCTTGTCCCCTGCTTTGTTTGTGGGGCCTGTTGGGGTGCTGGTCTTCTGGAAGGAATCCATTGCAATTTCACCTTTTTTTTTTTTCCTGGATAAACACACACACACACACATATATATATTTTAAGAGAGGAGAGAGAGTTAAAAAGAAGAGACAATGTGTATAAAATCCGTCGGGGAAGGGAAGGGGAAAAAAAATAGTTTTGGAGTTAATCCAAACGGCTGGCCTTCTGGAAGGACTTTATTATAATAACCAAGTGTGAACTGAGCTTTGGTTTGGTTATGAGATCTAAACTTTAGCATTTCATTTAAATTTTTATATTTTTTAAAAAATTAATAAAAATTATAACTAATTTTTAAAAAATTATTTAACTTTAACTTAAAAATTTTATTTCAAACCGATGTTTCAAATGAAAACTGAATTTGTCCCTCTAATTTTTTTTAATTAAGATAAAAGAAATTCGTATACTACATCTTATAATATAATCAAATGTATATTATCATTGGATTATTTCTGTAACAAATTTCTCTAAGCTGTTAGAGACTTTATCACTTGACTTTTTAAAAATAAAATAAAATAAAATCGACAAACCTCCACCATACACTCCTATAACATTGTCATAAACAAATTTTTAATTTCTCATTTTAGATGTGTCAAGAACGTTGGAAAGATAAGGTCGATTATCTCTTGTTGTGAAATTGTTCAATCTCCTAAATTCAAGGACTAATAAGTCATAGTTTCCAATGTTCGGCTAGAAGTGTGAAACCACCCCTAACTTTTGCACACACCCCACCCCCCCCCCCCCCCCCCCCCCCCCCCCCCCCCCACACACACCAAAAAAAAAAAAAAAAAGAAAAGAAAAGAAAAGAGAAGGGGGGAAAAAAAAAGAGTGTGAAACCCGTAAGAGTTAATGAGATTCATGTTTAATATTTTTGGAACACACAATGATATTTTTATTTGGTCCTCAGACCTCTTATTATACAACATCAGTATGAATAATCTTTTAATTGTTAGATTAATTCTTTAACAATAAAATTTATAAACATATATTCTTAAAAAAATTATAATACATGACACAAAATTACTCAAATTAAAAAACCGTTAAAATTTAATTTAATAATAAGAATAACAGTTCTGATTGAAATTATTTTAATATGACTGTTATTAAAAAAATTTCATATTATTGTTATTATTATTTTTTCTGTCGGCGATACAGAACTAGATCGTAGGTAGACACGAAACATTTTTAATGAAGGAAAAGAAATTCAGCTTTTATTTTTATTTTCTTCGTTTTTTTTTTAAGAAAAATAATTGAGCGTGTCTACTAATGGGATATATATTACTCATATTCAAGAATTTTATAATTTTATCATTTTAAATGTACTTTTTAAAAGCGATAATAATTGTACTTCTTTCTGTTTGGAAAAGAAATTGGAGAATCTTTTTGATAGGATAAGGATAAAAAAAAAAAAAAAACTTGTCAGCAGACATAATTTTAAATGGATAAATTTTCGTTGACCACATAATACTGGGTAAACATATAATATCTTTAATGAAGGAAGAAGAATTCAACTTCTTTATTTATTTATTTTTAAAGAATCGGACCCATCTACTGACAGGTAATATATATCTTATTACTCTTATTCGAGAGTTTTAGGATTTATTTGATAAATAAGTTGAGTTTAAGATGAGATAAAAATTTTGAATTTAAGTTGAATTGATTTTTTAAAAAATAATTATAAATTTTATTGACTTTTAAGAAAAATAAAAAAATTAAGATGAAAAATTTGAGTTGAGTTTGAGTTAAGATAATTCACCAAATATAGGCTTAGGCTTTTTTGAAGATTTAGTTTAATTTAAATTAAAGTGTATTTTTTATCTTATTTTTTATTTTTTTCTACAAAACAAAATTTATAACTAATTTTTAAAAATTTAACCAACTCTGACTTAAAAATTTTATCTCTAACCAGTAAACTAAATGCAAGTTTAATAAATTTATCATTTTAATTGTACTTTTTTAAGCAATAATTAGTGTGCTTCTTTTTGTTCGAAAAAAGAAATTAGATAACTTGTAGGATAAAGGGGGAAAAAAAATTATTAATAGACTCAATCAAAACTTACTAACCTTTTTTTCAAAATTGTCATTTTTAATACAAAATTTGATTAGATAGTTATTTTATTATTATTATTATTATTTTTACAATGTACCATCAAAATCTCCAAAAAAACAAAAAAACAAAAACAAAAACAAAACAAAACAAAAAGAAAAAGAAAAATTACAAAGCCGTCATACGAACATTGAACGTTGGGAATTGGGAATTAAAAGTTGTCCCAATTGACTACGTCTATAATGACTTGTTCAAATTTGATCAAGAATATTGATTAGAAGGCAATAAATCACAACGAAGAATTGGTTCACCCATTCAAACTTAAATATTTCAATTCAATTTTTGTTTTTTTTCTGAAAAAGTTTTTTATCTTTTCTGAAAAAGTCAACAAAAATTACTATTCAAACTTAAAAATTTCAACTCAACTCAAACTCAACCCAAACACCAAACACCCCCGAAAAATGTATAAATAGAGACCTACACAGATAGATCAGAATTCAGAGGTACAAGCAAACTGGAGACTTGACGATCATTGTCAAGTTCCCTCGATGTATTTTCTTTCAAGGGAATACTGTCGTGTATAAATACTAAATAGTGATAATTTTTTATTATTTATAAAATCACATATAAATTTTTTAGAACAACAAAATTTTATATAAATATTCATGTGGTAATTAATATTACATGATATAATTTTTTTTTTTTGAATTTGGAGGTAAAATGAGTTCGAATTCTATGACTTTAATAGTGTCAGATATGAAATTATCATCAGCCTATACATGCGACTACTTATATATATTATTTTATATTTACGAAAAAAATAGAATTCTATAACAATATTTTTATTTTACATTTCGGACTTTATTTTCATTGTCACTGTTTTCTGATAAATTTAAACAGACAGAATTCAAACTTTAATTTAGAAATTGACAATTCATGGATATACATGTTTTTTTTGCCAAAAAAAGGATATACATATTGATTAGATTAAAAGCTTAATTAGTTCTCTTAAAAAAATAAATAAAAAGTAATAAAAAAAGTCTAACTAGCTAGTACTCAAAGTTTGCCTAAAAAGCAGAAAAGCTAGTACGTAAAGTTAGTACTGGCTATATTTTACAATTTGTTTTCAATAGCAGTTTTGACGTGAGTATTTTACAAACTAGATCAATACTAACAACAATAGCGGGTTTTTTTTTTTTTTTTTTTTTTTTTTTAACTTGGCGATTAAGGTTTTCGAATTCACATCTTTTTTTAAGAATAATTCACACTTTTTTGTAAAGTTAAGTATTAAATTATTATTAAATTATTATGCAATCACAATTATAGTAGTTTTGACCAGCTCAAAGCTACTTTTTAAATTTAGAGAATAAAATGTCAATAATTCTAAAGTTGAGAGACACATATGCAAATAATTGAAGAACATTTATAAAATCGAGTTAAAAGATTTATAAAAAAAAATTTATCCTTATATCCAAGGGATATAATTGGTCGAGTTCGTGACACTTCCTCTTTTTAGACCCCATAATTAAACCGACGACAAAAACAGAGGGAACACATGTAAATATGTAATTGTCTAAAACCTTGGACCCAACATCTTCATCGTGATGTGCAATCACTCAGTCATCAAGATTTATAAACAAAAGTCGACGCATTTGGTGAGGTGGTGGACTTTACTACCACTTTTATTTATTTATTTACGTACTAATTTATGATAGAGGGATAGAGGGACGCACAGAGCTACACTACGTGATGCTCCACTTATTTTTCTTTTTTTAACTCTCAATTATTTAGAAGTATATATATATATATATATATATATATATGAGATCCTCTCATATGCTATACCGCATACCATATGGTACTTATAATTTTAAATTTAGAATTTCACAATAATTAATTGATTTACATATAACTTTTTATTTAGATTCTTATCATATGATATTATTTAAAAATTAGTGTAATAAATAAGTATCATTGAAAAATATTACATTTAAATCACCTTATTCATGTAATATAACAGAAGTCACGTTATAAGTGGCATATATATAGATATATATAGGTGTGATTTCGATGGTTACTCTAATATTTACCCACCGATAATTATCGTTATTTTAACCGCGTGATATAGAATAGATGGTTATGACCGATACCGTCGCACACCCCACCGTCAAAACCCACTTCCTCCCGATTCTTCTTAAAAAAAAAAAAAAAAAAACCACTCGTCCTCTTCAACAATCTTCTGAAACCAAACAATGGCTATGGTGCAATCGAACTATTTGAAACCAAACAATCTTCTACTCCTTCAACACTCGTCCTCTTCTTCTAGCAGATTGCAGACAAATTTTTAACCAATTTTTTTGGTAAATAATTTTAAATCCATTGCCAATTCTCCAATTTTCATAAATCGAATACCATAAGGAAAAAAAAAAAAAAAAAAAAACCGTTGAACCTCATATTATTTTTCCAATTTACAATCTTCAACTCACACCCATTTAGATTGTGTCTCTCTGGAAGCCGGAAGGTTTCAGTCCCGACAACTGGAGAAAAGTAAATAGTAGTTTTCCGAACTTAATCGAAATAAATAGTCGGTTTTTTAAATATTTTGAGTAAATTACATATTTATCAGGTAAATAATTTATTTATGTCAGATTTATCAAGTAAATAATTTATTTATATCTTGTAAATATGTCACTTATCTAGTAAATATGCTATTTAATAGAAATATTAAAAAAAAATGTTATCTTTGTCAATTATTTTCGTAAAAATATGTTTTACTATAATTTTCCTTTAATATTTTAGATTGGACAAATTTTAACTTATAAATTTTTTTCTATGACAATAGATACGACCGAAAATAAAGGAATAAATTGGAAAATGACTCTTAAAAAATATCGTTTTAACTAATTTCTCAGATTTTATTAAATTAGAAAATGTACAATTCAATAAAATGTCGATCATATTAACAATTTTTAATAAACTCAATTGATAATTTATCGGTCAATTATTAATTGATTTATGATTAATATAACGATCATTTTAATGATTATCGATCAATGTCATAAAAAAAAAAAAAAAAAGATATATATAATCGGCCGTTTCCTTCAAATATGTGACCAAAACATGTTGCTAATTGTCGTTTCGATCAATTTCGTAAAAAAAAAAGAACGTATATGTATATGTGTGTGTGTGTACATATATAATCGGCCGTTTCCTTCAAATATGTGACCAAAACATGGTGCCCATAAATGCTTTCGTATATTCCTCCCGTCCAACCTTCAAACTCTCAACTGGTGCTGATTGAGAATTTGAGAGACAATATAAATTCAATTGAAGGGGTTGTTGTCTTTAAACATATGTAAAGCGCGTTATCTTTTTTTTTTTTTCTTCTTCTTTTTTTTTTCCTAAAGAAGTTATATCTTTAGAAAATCCTAAAAGCCACAATTTCGTAAACATCTGAATAACTTTCGTGCGTGTATTTAAAGAATATAGTAATCACCACGGCATCAATTATTATTATTTCTTTATATATCCTATATTATCCGTAAATTTTCCTGCATGCATGCTGTGTAAATAATTATTTAAATTTTCTAATTAGAACTTAGTGCACTACAACAAACCAAAATACTCCAAGCAAGAGTAAAAAAACTGAGCAAGAGAGAGAGACTTTTATTTTCTTTCTTTTTTTTTTCGCTCAAAGAGTGAACATTATATAGAGAATTTTTATAATTGGATATTCTATTTTGCACGCGCTATCAACAAGAAATGTTCTTATAGTCATTGAATTAAATATTCAACGATTTAATTTATGATTAAAACAGTTTTGTATTATATTTTTAGATCAATACGTTGAAAAAATTAATCTAACAAATTTCATTATAGAAGAAGCATCCTTATATTTAATGTTATATATATGTCACTGTCACATTCCTATCATTATTAGTGAACTTTAATTACACGAGACTTCAATCAAAAATCAGATCTTCTTTCCTTGTCTAATGACACCGTGAGTAAACCACGTGTTGATTTTTGGTGCATGAATAAATATGATCAACGATCAAAAAAATTTCTTAATTGTTAATTTTTCTTTTCTTTTAATAAGTCTTGACTTTTGAGGGCTTTATCCAAAATAAGAAAATAGTAACTAAGGGCCCGTTTGGTTGGTAAGTTCGGTTTAAACTAAATTGTACTTTTTTCATCATGTATTTTGTCTTTTTACCTAAAAGTTTTTTATCTTTTCTGAAAAAGTCAACCAAAATTACTATTTAAACTTACAAATCTTAACTCAAACTCATACACTAAACTAATCCTAATTCGGAGCCGTCCATTTTGGCAACTTCCCGCATTTATTAAAAATCACAATTAGATCAGAGGTCAAAAGAAACTTGCAAATCAAGCAAGAAAATTTAAGTCTCATTGATATTTTTTTGTGAAGTCGCACTATTAGTCTCAATGAAATAGCTATATTAATAATAATTAACCAATTGGTAATATCTAACCCTTCTTCCACGCAAGATTATTTTGATTTCTACTTGCACCATGTGATGAAATGAAACTTCAAACGGTAAACTGATAATCATAGCGTTGTGCACATGTTAAAAGTTTTTTAATTTTTTTTTACACTATTAAAAATGAACAAATCCGTACGTTTAAGTAAAAGAAAAAAAAAAAAAAAAACTCGTTTGTACCGTAATGATGAATTTGGAAAAACTTTATATCTTATGTAACTAGTTCAATTATAACGTCAAAGTAATCAATTTGCTTGAATTCAGGCCCTCCTGGTTAATTAGAAACGTTGAACATTAAAAAAAAAAAAGTTTATTTTTTGCTATAACTAATAATTCTTTTCATAATATTTTAAAGAACCCATATTTAAAGGCGTGTGAATTAAATATTTGGATGCATGTGCCAACTAGCTAGAATTGTAGGTACAAGATAATAATGAATAAGAAAATAATAAAAATAAATGGGAGAAGAGAACATAAAGATATTTAACATGTGCTTATATCCACGAGTTAGGAACACAAAAAAAAATTTACTAATAAGGAGCACTATAAATAAACTCTCATATAGATACAAGTTATAATATACAAAACCGTGTAAGTTACATAATACTAACAAATCACCTAAATAAAAGAGATTTTCAAAATTAAAAATAAATACATTTAAATACAAAAGTCAACTTTCGCTGATATATCTCCACAAGATGGAGCTTCGAAGGAGTTTCGAAGCTCCAATCTTGAACTATAATTGAAGAATTTGAATGAATTAACTTTTTTTTATTTCTTAAAAAAAACAAAAAACAAAAGTCAACTTTCCCTAATATAGATACCCTCTATTTTATAAGGAGACAACATCTGAATTATACAAATTTAAAGATTATTCTATCAACATGATATAAAAAAATTAATACTAAACTAATATGACATAAAATTAAACTAAACTAAATAAAGTTTTTATTATTTTGGTTAAAAATGAAGAATTTATGTCATGTTAATTAATATATGAAAAAAAAAAGAATATTTGGATAGTTTTTTCGTTGTTGTTGTTGTTGTTTTTTTTTTTTTTTTTTTTTTAAATAATCTTCAAAATGAATTTTACAACCGTAAGATCTCATATTTTCTTTGCACGAGAGCTGTGTTCTTCTGGGTATAAAAATCAATAATGGGTAAGAAACATGTAGAAAAGTAAATATGGTCTGATCTGACCCAAGTGGGTCAAAGGGAAACATGGGCCATGCCAGCAATATAAAGAAGCATATCGGTCGGGTCAGCCCTGATGAAGAAAAGGGTCGCCCAACCTGGGACTATAGCCTGGTGGTCAACAGCTCGGCCAACCTGTAAATTTGTAGGAAATTTTAGGGGAAATAAATGAATGATATAAATTTAAAAACTATTATACCAAACATGATATAATAATTAATACTAAACCAATATGACATAAAAATAAAACTAAAATTTATGTCATGTTAGTTAAGAAGAGGAAATTTATATCATGTTGATCAATAAATAAAAAAAGTGACTATTTAGACAATTTTCTCAAAATTGTAATGTCTGTATTTGTAAAATTTTAAAAAAATGCTTAAAAAGTTCATATACGGGCCAGCCCATGGGCCAAAGAGACAGGTTACGGACCAACCTGTCTAACTTGACCTATATTTACAATTCTAAATTAAAAAGACACTATGTCAATAAGCCTACATTTTTATTTTATTTTTTTCCAAGTGGACCTCAAATTTATTTATTTGGATAATAAATAATATAGCTTGCATGAGTTTGAAATATAATTTTTAGGTTGAAGTTGGTTTATTAAAATATATATATAATTTTTGTTAATTTTTTAAAAAATGATAAAAATTAAGATAAAAAATCAGATTTCAACCTAAGAATCAAACACAAATTTAGTTAGCAGTTTGTTATGACGAGAGTTGAAATTCTCTACCCTCCATCGAGTTTGGATTCGATTGGTTTGATCACTAAGTTTACCCTGCCTTGGTTCTTGATCAAGCTGCTCGAATACTAGATCAATCCCTGCCACGACTCTTGGTCGAGTTGAAGTCAGGCCAATGGTTTTTCGAGATCCGACAAGATCTGAAATATTTTTGGCCATTTGTTTAGATCGTGATAATGGTATTTTAATTTAATTTTAAAACTCACTAATTAAAAATATTGGGTGTTTAGTGAATGAGTTGAGTTGATGAATTTAAGTTTGAATAGTAATTTTTGTTGACTTTTTTAGAAAAGATAAAAAACTTTTCAGAAAAAGACAAAAAATATGATGAAAAAATTACAGTTTAACTTGAGTTAAACTTTAGCTCCAAACAGAGGGATTTCTCACAATGTGTTGTTTAACTAGCTCCTCATTTTTTCATTTTAACGACAGAGAACTCGAAGAACAATAAGAATTCAATGCGTCGTTTTGGGTCGCCTTATTGAATTAGAGAGGGGGGGGGGGGGGGGGGGGAGGGGATGTTGGTGCGCAAACCACAGTTCAAAACGACATCATTTCAAGCCTAAACGGCATCAAATATCTCAAATTTAAATAGCGCGCGAAAAGCAGACCAAAATTCTCCTTCCTGAGAATCCACACCCCGGGAAAGAGAGCTCGAGAATCGAGAGCCAAAACCGCCTTTCAGAAGCTCAAAACCGCTCGATCGGATTCCGAAAACCACTCTCTCTCTCCAGATCTCGATCGCAGAAGCTTCGGATACTGTTCCTCTGAACCGCGAAAATGTTCTCCGCCAAGCCGAGTACGAGCAGGAAGCGCAGGGCCGAGCCGGAGCTCGCCGACTTGGATCAGGCGAAGCGATCCGCCAAGGATCTGGATCTCGATTTCGACCTCGATCTCGATCTCTCCAGGTTCTCTTCAATTCGATTTTCCGTAGTTTTTTTCAAAATGATTTTGATCCTTTTTTTTTTGGTTGATGGAGATCTGAGATTGAGAGTTTAATGGTGGATTTGCAGCGACATCAAAGGCATTATGTCGACGCTTCAGCAAATCAGAGACAAGGCTCAGAAGGATGGCCAGAAGAAGAACGAGGAGACCATTTCAAGGTGATTTCCGCAAAATCTTGTTTGAAAACTGGAATTTGTAGTCGTTGGTGAACTGAAACTTCAAAGAAACTTTGATTTATGCACATAGTGTATAAACGTGAAAATTGGACGAAGTATTGGATTGCGTCTATGTTTTGCTTATAGTTTTTACTTGTGCGGAATTCCTGGTTTTCTTTTGGATTTTAACATAATTAGCCAAAGTGTTGACATATTAACTAATTTGCTAGTCATTTTAATCTTGTATGGTTAACGTCTCACTAATTTTTATAGCGCTTTTATTTGATTTGCTTTACTGTTTGAAGTTTTGTTCTGTGATGTCATTGATTAATTTCGTTTTCGGTGACGTGACAGTGTGGCTACTGAGATCAAGTCTATGATAGATGAATTGAAGTCCAAGTTTGAAAAGGATAGGTAAATCCAGGGCGATAGATCAAAAATATTTATGAATTTCTCTTCGTCTTCGGATGCTGCTGATCCTAATGTATTCTAATTAGATGCTTCTGTTTTCTTCAATTGTCAGACAAAATCTTGCTAAAGCACTTTCAAAGAGCTCAAAAGAGGTCCGAGTCCGAGGACAAAGTGGATTAGCATAGACAACTGGACATGAAAATTTCGAGTTTTTAGAAGTTGTACTTTTCAATTTGAATTATTATTGCCCAGAATTTTGACTCTGATTTTGTGGTCGAATTCATGCAGTTCGAAAACTCTTTGAAGAATGAGACTGTCAAGTTCCAATCATTTTACCAGAACTTCTCCAAGGAAAAAGCAACCCATCTGCAGGCTCTAAAAGGTATTTTTCTTGAATCTTGTAATATCCGACTTCATTGTGGTATGGATCAATTTTCATGCAACATCACTTGTTCTTCACTTGTATTGATTTTTAGTCTATTTTTGTTCCTGCAATGCAATAGTTCCCTTCCTATTTCGTTCCACAGTTTTTCTTTGATTTTGTTTTTTCTTCATTTGGGAGGAAAAATTATTAGTTTCAGGGTTACAAACATGATATTCAAATACAAATCGTAATTAGTCTTTCTGTTTGGCAGATACTATTTCCAAATTTGAAGAAGAAAAGGAAAGGCTGTTCACACGATATGAACAAATGAGTAAGCGTCAAGACTCTTTCCTTCCCCTGCGGTAGAGAGGAATTATAGTACTCTTATTATAGATGGATTGATATCAGGGAAGAAGGAGAAGAGTATGACATCTGAACATGAGAAAGCTTGCGCTGATAAAATTGCTCAACTGGAGGATTCCTTGAAGAACAAGACAAAGGTATATATTATATATACCCATCATGACCTTTAGGTTTCCTGAATCTCAGTAGCTCTTTTTTATTCCATAAACAGAATTTTAATTCACATTTCTCTATGGACTTGTCAGGATGAGAAAACCTTTAGCATTTTGAGGAAAACTCTGGGTTCATTTCTGGACAACGGGTCGGATGAGGACTTCCCACCTGATGATTGAAGATTTGCTTCAATGGGTAGTTTCAGCAAAAGTATGACTTACTTCTTCATCCCAGCACTAGATAACCACCCTTCTTTAATTGTTCTTCCAGAAGTATATAGCAAACTCAAATTGTGCATAATTTTCAGCATGATTAAATTTCCATTTACGGTTCTTCTACCCAAATCGACAGAGCAAATGACCTTTATATAGTAATATCATCTGTTAAGAGAGATTCATTCTGTCAATCTAGCTGCAGACTAGAGACGGTTACTGCTTATCATCTGTCTTTAGGGGATGTTGTGAAAAATAGATTTAATGCATGTCTGATTGCTATAAACTTTTAAAGGCTCTTATAATGTGTCTTTGGCCTTCAGAAACTCTTTAGGAGGGCAATTTTAAAGTTTGATTACGAGTTGATCCAGGTGAATTCAAGAAGTATAAATGACAAATATCAGAAGTAATATTAGTTGAGCGATGATAGAATCGCTCTTTAAAGTAATCGGTTGAAATAATTCCTAAGCTCTCAACTGGCTATTTGTTAGATCTATAATGTAACGTATGCTGTGATGTATAGCAGACCTGAATTTTGAGCTTCTTGCATAAAAGTTAAATTACGCCTAAGCGAATTGAAACTAAACAATAGTGAAAGCAACATCAGACCAGTAGCACAATAGCCAGTTCTGATTTCTGAGCAAACAAACAAAATCTTATAAAATCAAATTAGAGTTCACTACAAAAATAATATTAAAAACAATAATAAGAAAGAGTTTAGGAAGTGTGAAATGGTTTCTGTATGTCAATTTACAATCAGAGAAGTGTGTACGCTTTCTCTATTTGGGATATTAACATCCATGCTGAACCCGGTTGGAGACAGGAAGCGGCAGGCCCTGTTGTGCAGACCACGGAGGACGCTGATTGTGTTCCTGTACAGAGACAGTTAATAAAAGAGCAGTTCAACATATAAAAGATTACTCACCGATCTGTATAGTTATAGCAGCAACTAATTTCTTATGAACAATAGAGTTACTTTCAAGGTATTTCGGCAAAAACCAAACATATTCAAGCCATTATATATATTAAAAAAAACATCTGAAAAGTCTTCAGGAGCTTTCTCTTGAAGGCACTACTCTAGGAATATGTGATGCTCGTGAGCAGAATGAAATGTACTAGCTAGCAACTAACCTCTATGTCTACCATCTTACTTATCAAAAAAAAAAAAAAGAAAAAAGAAAACTAACTTCTATGTCTAGCGCGGGTTTTCTCTGGCCTTATTCTGATCATTGCAAGTCCCTTGTGTTGTATAATAGAGTTGGTTTTGGCTCTAATTCTAATAAGATGGCAAAAGTCTTGTGAAAAGTATGGTAATCTTACTGCTTTGGGGAATATGGATGGCAAGAAATTCAGGGCTCTTTGAAGAAAAAGAAATGGTTTTGATGGATTTGTTTGAAAAAGCTAAGTTTCTATGCATCCTTGTTGGCTCCGATGGATAAAGCCTACAAGGATTTTCCTTTATCTTTGATTGTTGTAAACTGGAGTTGGACAAATTTTATTGAGAGTTAATGGCTGTTAGAAATGGTCCTTGTTAGTTCTTTTCTTTTCTTTTCTTTTTAAATGCTTTTGTTTTTAATTTTGCTATGTTTTTATCTTCTTTTCTGCTGTCTAAGGTTCCTTATCCTCTTTCCTTTGTGATTGATTACTCATTAATGAAAGCATGCTTTCTTATTTATCTATTATTATTTTTTAAATAATAAGGAAAAAAAAAAAAAGAACTTACCCCAATTTCGGTCACAAATTGACAAGAGGAACATCTAACTTGTGGCGCTCCATAAGGGTACATCAGCAACACTGTACAACTTCCGCATTTCACTTGACCAAGCTGATGAGCTGAAAAGAAGTAGGGTTCACAATCAATGCACAAGGGCACGTGAATTTATATCACAGACAAGTTCACTAATCATATCAATAGGAGTAGTATTAGGGATAGCAATTCTAATTCCAACTTTTTTGTATCAATTTATGAGGTAATGAGTTGTCATCTTTTCACTAATAGATGCATCTCTTATTATTTATTAACGTGGCAATCTTCTTAACACCCACTAGTAAAACAATGACAACTCACCACAATAATTGGTACAAAAAAATTTGGAACTAGAGTTGGTGTTCCTAACATTACTAACAATATTATATTAGAAGGTCGCTTCAACAAGATTTTAGCTCCTTAAGTGTCTATAACAACATAAATAAATAAAGGAGCATAACGTTTCTCGGTTAATAAGCAACATGCGGGAGACATGAAAGATCAGCTTTTGGCTATGGCTATGACCTAATTAGGACGATAACTTAAAAATTCAATGCTAAATTTCAAATTCTCTCTCTCTCTCTCTCTCTTTTAAAACAAATTCAGATAGAACTAACAATCAGAAACAGAAACAATAAGTTACAAGGCAAGTAAGAGAGGAGAACCTTCTAGAACAAAGTTTACAGTCTGACAGCAGGAACACTGAACCTGTTTAGCCCCCGGCGGATACTTGAGCAGACGGCGGCAAGAACCGCAGACGATTTGAGCTATTTCTGCATTATAACCACAAAAAGCCTCACATTTTCCATTATAATCTGACATTGTGTCTAATTATATATTACAAAAAAAAAAAAAGGAAAAAAAAAGAGCACCCTTTTTGATCATTCCACTCAATGTCATAAGCCAGTCATTGTTGATTTGGAAGAACTAATTCCTTAGAAAAGGCCATGGGAAAAGAGAAACCACATATGGAGGGGGGAAAAAAACAAAAAAACAAAAACCAAACTCAACAAAGGAAAAGGGTGGGCTCACCAGAAAGAGTTGATTTTGGAGTTGGTATGGGTATGGGTGTGGGTGTGGGTGTGGGTGTGGGTGTGGGTGTGGGTGCTGGTGTTGAAACATCTGGTGGTGGTGTTACTGTTGGGTGTGGAGCTTCTTTCTGGGGAGACGACGAAGGTTGTGAGGGCGGGGGTGGTGAGAGTGGTGGTGGAGGAGGTTGAGGCGGTGGAAGAATGGTTTGGTAGCCAGGAGGTGGCCCTTCGTCTTCCACTTCTTCTGCTTCCATTTCCACTTCCTCCTTGCTTTCCATTCTCTCTCTCTCTCTCTCTTCGCCTTTTCCCTCAACGGCGGACTTTGCAGTTGCAGGCTTGCAGGGGACAAGTTCTGGAACGATGTCGTATTATTTGCGCAGACTGCCAAAGAACGTCCTGCACAGTATACAGCACTAGATAGTAGTCCAGTACATAAGCCCAATAAAAATTAGTACAATTAGCCCAATTCTAGCCCAGTAAGTTTCCATAAAGCCCAAACGACAGACCAATTAACACCTTCTATTTAAAAAAAAAATGGAGAAAAGTAATTAAATAATCATCTTTTTTTCATCTATTAATTAACATGATATAAGTTTTAATTAATTTTAGTTTTATTTTATGTTGTATTAGTCTAGCATTATTTTTTTGTGTCATATAGGTGCAATAATCTCTAAATTTATATCATTCGAGTGTTTTCTCCTTTTATTTGTCATATTGATTTTTTGTGTCATATTTGTACATTAATCTCTAAATTTATGTCATTCAAGTGCCCTTTCCTTTTATTTAACGGGAAAAATTGTAGCATTTTATATAGAATTGTTATTTTTAAAATTTATAGTAGGTTTTTCAAAAGATAGTAAAAAACAACATATTTTTACATGTAAACACTAGTATTTTATAATAAATTCTTTGATTTCTAATAAATAACAAATTTAAGAGTTATTAATAATATGACCATTCTTCTCAAGTCAATGACTTTTTTGGAGATGCGACCTCCATGGACAAGTTTGCAATGCTGCCATGGCAAAGATCGCGAGACAAACTCTCGTCTTCGCGAACAAAACCTTAGTTCTCGATTTGGCGATGGGATGCATGCTCGGTCCAATGATTGGATGACATGCGAAATCCGACAATGGGATGACTGAGCATAATTTTAGGTTAGAGAGAGAAAGAGAGGAGGAGGAGGAGGAGTGGCATTTTTAATATTGTATATGATCATAAATCTGATTATGCTACTTATTATTATGTTTAAAATTTTATGTTATAATTTATTATTACTCTTTTCAAAATGTTATTTGACTCTTTCTCCCTTTTTATGGTAAGTAAATAGAAATTTTTAAAAATACTATAAGAAACAGTAGTAAATAAAAAATGTGTGAAGTAAATAATTTGTTAAGAAGTTTTGATAAATTGATTATTTACCTAGTAATTTATTATTATTTGTTTTAAATATTTTAAAATCTTGCTATTTATTTATTTATTGAAAATTTTTGCTATTTATTTATTTAGTTTCAAAACATTCTTATTTACTTTCAAAAACATCCTATTTATTTATTTACTATTTGGTATGAAACTGATTTTTTTTTTAAAAAAAAAGGACTATATCATTACTTATACAAAAATTGCACGGAATAGCACTATTTTAAACCTGAATTTAAGTGCAAAACTTTCTTTTCCCTTTGTTTTTAAAAGATATTTAAAAAAAATAAGGATCAAGTGAAATTAATTCCTCCTCTTTCGTCAGTTTTAATGAACTTCAAATGAAATGGATTAAGTGATACTACTTCAAAAGTAAAAATACATAAAGAGTTTTTAAAATTCAATGAACAAAAAGAATGCTAAAAAATTTGAAGACACAAATGACATTGATCCTTTAAATAAAATGTATATATAGGGATGACAATATTCCCTGTGGGGACGGGATCTCGCGGCGATCCCCTCCGAACGAGGTAGGGATGAGGGACAAAGTTCGAGAATGAGGATGATTTTTTATCCCCGAAGATTAGAGGGGTGGGGATCGGAAAAGCACTCCCAGCCCCGCCCCCGCTCCGTCCCCTTTCCACTATATATGTGTGACATTTCATATGTTTATAAATATATAATATACAATAAAAATTATTTTTAAAAGTGTTTATCCATGAAAATAAAAATTGAAACTATGAGTAATAGATAAATGAGGAAAATTTTATGTTTCTTTTTTTATGGTTTAAAGTTTTTTTAGCTTAAAATGTTCTATAAATATTTAGTTTTCAGATATTTATATTTTAATGAGATTTTTAAAAGTTTTATGATTAATATTTCATTTACATATATTTAGAATTTAGTTTGTTTGTGAAATCTTTAATTTTGTAGTTTGTTTATGAAATCTTTAATTTTGAACTAAATCTATGATGCATATAAAATCATATTGTTTTGTTTTTACTTTATTATATTTTTTTAATATATTTTTATAATAGATCAGGTACTCCAACAGGAAATCCCCATCCCCAACCCTACTTCTTTTTAAGCGTGTATGGGAACAGGGATGGGGATGATTTTTCGAGGTGAGGATGGGGACATTAAAGAATTCTTCAACCTCGTCCCATTCCGTTGCCATCTCTATGTATATATTCAACTTACTCTTAAATTTTCCCTTAAATGTCTTTAATTTTCATTATATTTTATGGCTTTCAAACGAGGAAAAAAATATATCCCTAATTTTTTTCCCACCGTCGAATCAAGACATGGCCTCGAGAATTACATTTTAACCTAAAAATATATCCTTTTCAACATTATTAGGTGGATCCAGTATTTAACAGGGAAAGTCATAACAAAATCTCAACCCCCCAAAAAAAAAAAAATAATAATAATTTTGGAACAGGGAAACAGGTGGCGGCAGTTCAGCCGTTTCTCCGTCAGGGAATTCCTACCCTTCCCCATCCCGTACGATTTACATCCCTAATTTCAGCTGTCCGGTAATCCGGCCATGGTTCTCACTTTAGCTGCAGCTTCTCACACGATAAAAAAGGGAAATAACCCGAAGGCTAGCTGGGTATCATTTAGGCTCCTTTTTTCTTTTGGTCTTTCAATGGCTTGACTTCCTTCGTAAGCATTCTTGGTGCTATAGCCATGGCCATAAGCTCCTGGAAGAGTAGCTTACAGGCATATGGTATGTGAACCTGCATTTCACAATATAACCAAATGGTTAAAAAAAAATTTATATCATTTTACCGCAACGAGCGGCGTGAGATTCAGACTGGTAGATCATAGCACGCGAAGAGCCGAATACAATACGAATACAGCAAAAGGTAAATGAGGGGGGGAAATGAAATGAACTTTCACCTGTACAATGTCAGTTTTGTTCTTGCAACCTCTGCACTCGAAGGAATTCTTCTTAAGATTTGCAATCGCTATCAGCCCACAACACTCACAGACGTGAACTCTATACGCATCGCTCTGATCAAACAATCTCTCTTTGAGAAAGTGAGCAGCACCGTGAGCAATCATACAATCACGTTCCATTTCTCCAAAGCGAAGACCTCCATCACGAGACCGTCCCTCTGCAGGCTGCCTCGTCAGGATCTGCACAGGACCCCGCCCACGTGAATGGATCTTGTCATCTACCATGTGCTTCAATCTTTGGTAATAAGTTGGTCCAAGGAATATCATAGCAGAAAGCCGCCGACCAGTGTGGCCGTTGTACATTGTCTCAAATCCACGCATTTGGTACCCACATTTATGAAGCGCTTTGCTAATATTATCCACCTGAAAGAGAGAGACACGGCTAAGAATACTCCGTACCATATCACGTTGCAAGTACCAGAAAAACGAAACTTAGAAGTTTAACAAGCTCTGTATGCCACCGGGAAGATAAGCAACGATAACGATGATTTGAAAAAGATCTGGATTTTTAATTTCCAGTGTACTTTAAGACCCAGATAAGTAAGGATTTAACACTTTAACAGCCGTCTTCAGAAGTTTGCACACAAATTTTATCAATAATTAGCAGTCGCGAAGATTAAACAGGGAGGTATGTGTGTTTCCATTTTCTATCTAACTGGCTCGTGGACAGGCTAATTTGTTTTTCCTCAAGGATCAATCAGTACATAAATCTATCAAAAAGCAGCTTTAAACTACCTTTTACTTCGGAACAAATACTTGAGTACGTATTCCAGCAAAAAGAAAGAGGAGGAATAAAAACCCTTACAGTCCACAAGTTTTAAAGAGAGAATGTTGACTCACAGTAACATCGGTAAAAGGAGTAGCATCTCCTTCCTTCCCCATATGAGCAGCAACTTTCCCCATGATACACTCAATAAGCTGACCGATTGTCATTCGAGAAGGAATAGCATGTGGGTTCACTATAATATCAGGGGTAATTCCTTCCACAGTCCATGGCATGTCTTCTTGGGTATAAGTCATCCCAACCGTTCCCTTCTGACCGTGTCGACTACTGAACTTATCCCCAATTTGAGGTATTCTAACAGATCTCACTCTCACTTTCACAAACCTCAATCCATCAGCATTTGTTGTCAGTAGAACCTAAAAGGAGTCCAAGATGTTAAGTTAAACAACATACAGGTCCTGCATAAAACTTATGGTTTAAGCATGGAAAGAAGTTCCTATTAGTTAACAAAGCGACAAAATTTCCAATAACAAGGAAAAATTCCAAGACATGATTTAATGACTACAAGAAGAGACCATAACCACATCCAAAAAGAATAACGTAGCATTATTTGATTACGCTTACTTGATCCACAATCCCATTTTCACTGTGGCGTAAGCTTATGCTATGATCACGTCGTGAGTAACGTGAAGCAGCTTGCCCTTGAGCTTCATCCTGAGCAATGGGAGTGGTCTTTCCAATGATAACATCCTCACCCGAAACCCTCGTTCCCTGTCATATAATTTAATGAAAAACTAGTCAGACTGATAAATCTTTGAAGACTGGCAATATTTAAAATAAAAGCTAGAGAGATCATGAATACTTACAGGAGGTGCAAGACCATCGTCATCCAATTTATCATAAGAACCATGCCGCATACCCTGTGGTGCAAGACTTGAATAATGATGTCTGACATATTTCAAAACCACAAAACGTCTACTAAATATGAACCTTAGTCCTCACCATAGTGTTTGATCTATCTGGACGACCAAAGTCCTCTTTGACAAGTGTCCCCATCTTTTTCTCCTCATCTCTGTCAGAAAAATGCATCCACAATTGTTAGCTGAACAGGAAAAAAGCTAAGGAAAAAAAATGCAGAAAAAATGTTAATATAAGATTACCTATAGGAGCGGAAGAAAAGTGACCGGAAAAATCCTCGGTCTACAGAGGACTGATTCATAATGACAGAATCTTCCTGGTTATAACCAGAGTAGCAGGCAATGGCAACAATGGCATTCTAGAGCAGAAAACAAACAGATTACTTTATAAATATCATTATCCAAGAGAGAGGATATACGCGGGGTGGGGGGGGGGGGGGGGGGGGGGGGGGGGTACTTACAATGCCTGCGGGAAGCTGTCTGAAGTGGAGATGTTCCATGGCACGTGTAGTAACAAGGGGTTTTTGAGGGTAGTAAAGAACATAAGCCAATGTATCCTGAGATAAGCCAATAGAAATCAAATAATGGTGAATGTGGGGGAAGATAGAATAATAGAAATCACAAATTCATCAATCGAATCCGGCAATGGGAAAAAGAAATGCATAACATACCATTCTAAACTGGTAGTTGGTGACATAAATTCCCATGGCTTGCTTACCCATAGCAGATTGATATGTGTTTCTTGGGGACTAATCAAAGTAACAACATATTAATTAGATTGACAATCGTTTTGACAACTTTAAACAGGAAAGGTTGACATTTATCATCAACATACTTGGTTATGATCCGGAAATGGTATAATGGAAGCACAAACACCCAGAATTAACGACGGGTGGATTTCACAGTGAGTGTATGTTTCAGCATATGCTTCATCTGGGTTGAGCCTTCCTTGTACAAGATCCTGGTTCAAGAATTTAGCAATCAAAATTTTATAACTCCAGACATCTAATGAATGAACTACATAATTTCACATGATCATGAATTTTGACCAACTAGAACTGTTCAACTCACATTAATGGTCATAGAAATCATAGTGGTCTCCTCTTCTTCTGTGTCGATATACTCTATATATCCCTTGGATACAAGATCATGCCAACCACCCTCTTCCGGAGACTCCTGTGATACAGAAGTACAAAGTACAACAGAGCAAGAACAGGAACAACAATTAATCAAGCCTTGAGAGACAAGAAAAAGAAAATTTTCCAAAAAAATCAAAAGGTTGGCTGACCCTCTGTTGCAGTGCATGGATATCTCTTTTCTTAATGAGAAGCCTTTGTTTCTCCACAATGAACAATGGGCGACTGCAACGACCATAGTCAGTATATATCCGCAGTTCTTTCAGGCGGATATCTCTAACAACCCCGACCTCAGTATTAACATCAACCTGTGAAAGGAGAGACGCATTAGCAACGATCCAAAACGTATAGAAGGAACAAGAGCAGCTTCTTTGATAGATTCTGGCCAGGCGCCAGCCCAAATCTTTTATCTTATACTATACGAAATTTGTTACATATCTCGTTGGGGAGTTGAACCCACCGCATAGGAGTGGCAACCCCCACATCTCTGAATGACCGAAGAAGTAAATTCTCCGATCGAATTCTAAAAAGGGTGCTGCTTCGATAACAAGCACACAAGGATTACATGACTTTGATAGGTGCCGAGAATAAGGAATCGTTGTTTTATTCAAAGACACAATCAGGATGACCAGAGATCTTGCCAATAGAAGAACAGATACAAGGAAGCACACAAGGAGAAAAATGAAATAATTTTTTTTAATTCATCAACAACTAGCAAATGATCTAAAAGAACATTTAACACAAGAAATGTGACTGGTCAACATCGGAAGAAACAAAGTACTTTTGAGGCACAAGTCAACGAAAATTCAAGAGCGAAGCATAAGGACTACCTCATTAAAGATTGATGAAAGAAACAGACATCATGTAGTACACTAAATCTCCAGTTTACAATGACTCCAGCTAATAACTTGTCATGGTTATTACAGCAAAAAGAAAAAGAGGGAAAAAGAAACTTGTCAAGATTCTTTTCAAAAAGTAATTAGCATGATATGCTTTTGGCAGTGGCGCAATGTTTATTCAAACTAAAAAAATCAATCAAACTTACCCGTCGTCTCAGTCGCCGTAATGTTGTTACCAACATCTCAGGTTCACGATGTATACCAACCCAGCAACCATTAACAAAAATTTTTGTGGCTTGGGGAATTACGGCAGGGGAAATTTCCTACAATCAACATAAGAATAAATATATCAAATAAGAAGAAAAACAAAAGAGTCCGGACAAAATCTTCTCTTTAAACCTTAACAAACCTCAAAATTTTCTGTTCCCCATTCTTCCAAAAATTCCAGAATAGGATATGCAGCTGATCCAACTGTTATGTACACCATTAATGCAAGATTCTTAACCAGTCCACATGCCTGTAACAGCGAAATCAACTTAATAACTGCCACCCAATCCCAAAGGCAACTTGGATAATAGAAGGTCAGTTCGTACTATATTTTATACTTACTTGTCCCTCGGGTGTTTCAGCTGGACACATCATTCCCCATTGGGAATTGTGCAACTGTCGGGGTTTCGCCAATTTTCCTGAAAATGACAACTTCAATTGTCAAGTAAAGAACATTGACAACGACACACAAGTAGTAACCTGAAGGTTTTAAGAAATTAAAGGATAAACAAAGAAAAAAGTTTATAACAATTCTTCAGAATACTAAATTAACATCACATACAGATGCAAGTAATGTACCTTCACGGCCAATGGGAGAATTTAGCCTTCGCAAATGTGACAAGGTAGAGGCATATGTTAGACGATTTAACACCTGTGGAATAACTCAAGTAAAAAGATGATGGAAAAAAGAAATAGACAAGTAATGTACCAATATCACATAAGAATTGCAAACATAAAGCTTCAAGCCTTCAACTACACGTTTTTTTTTTGTTTTTTTTTTTATTTTTTTTATTTTTTAAACTAAACTAGCCACCTATGCGAAGGCACAAAAGCATTTGGACAGAAATTGCAGAATCAAGAAATGAGAAACTTCAGACTAACAATAGAAAAAGATATCAAGACTACACAAACCTGCGACACTCCAGCTCTTGTACCAGCTGCATTTGCTTGCCCCCAATTTCCAGTAGCAAGTGAATATTTTAGACCACTGGTAATGGTTTTTGCTTTAATGGCAAATTGAAGATTAACATCCTTCCCGTTATCAACGCACTGGATCATGAATAAAATATGTACGTAGGTAAAACCGTAAAAGCACTATAGCAATGTAACTGGGGAAAAATCAAGAATTGCATTTAGGAACCTTCTGCACATAAGATCTGACATCCCTTGTTAACTTCCTGAAAAGCTGCAATTAAAACAATTATATGTAAAAAATTTAACAAACATATCAATCAACGACTTCAGCTTGTTTCCACCTTCAGTTTCCACACACCAAAAAAAAAAAAAAAAAAAAAGGAAACAAACAAACCATTCTAAACAAGCCCCCAAGTAAAGGACCAGCAAGGTCCAGTCTCTTGTTGCCATAATGATCTCTATCATCTTCGGCCCTCCGACCAAGAGCACATAGAAGAAGTCGATGAATGATATATCTAGCATAAGCACCAACACATATATCAAATATTTCAGAAGTCACGCACTGCATATCGGACAGAGGAAGGAGTGAGGAAGAAAAAAAGAACACCTACCCAAAATAGTAAGCTTTTTTTGTCTCACAAAATTCTCCAGTACCAACGTGAGGAAGCATTTCCTTTTGAAGTATCTCCCTGGCATACCTGTTACGAGGATGCACAAGTAATTTCTATAAGCACAACATAAGTTTTCGGCGAAATCTTGAGACTTAAAAAGAAATCCCAAGACAATACGTACTTAATCCTCTTTTCCTTGGTTACACCAACAGTTGCTCCTCTTTTCCCAATGTAATCTAGCGCAACCTACGGTGTAATTCCAACACATTACATGAATTATCGGTCAACGACTTCAAAACCAAACTGCAAGTAAGAATATAGAAAGGAAAGAGCCAAAAAAGAAGTTGCAATGTAATAAGCAATTATTGGTAAACATTAAATTCAGATATACCTGCTGATTTTGAATCACAAATGCTTCTTCCAGTGAAGGTCGAAGCAACTCCATCATTTGAGTATCAGAAAAGTCATAACATATATGCTCCAGAATATCTTTATCAGCAACAAATCCCAATGCACGGAAGACAATTATAATAGGTATTTCAGCCCGAATGTAGGGAAGAGTGGCACGGATATACTGCCCAGATGACCCCTGCAAAAGGGTAAACCAGAATCATAACAATCCTGGACATCCTTAACAAAGAAATGAAATAAATTCTCTCAACCCCAAATGGCACCCATAATCCCATTACCCCTTTAGAACTACTCCTTGATAGCATCCGCACAAACATGGTGCTCGGCGGCCTGTTTTGGGACTCAGCCATTGACCGAACTTCCGCCACATAGGCGTACTTGTTAGGCTGCCTCTTCTTGAACACATACACATGATTGGTGCTCATCTTCTCTTGAGCGATTAGAACCTTCTCACTTCCATTGATGATAAAGTACCCACCTTGATCGTACGGACACTCCCCGAGCTCCGTCAAATCCTTCTCCGAGTTCTGGAACAGTGTGCAATAACTCGAGCGAAGCATAATGGGAACCTTCCCAATAAAAACTTTGGTAAAGTCCTGAGTCTCGGTCACTTCCTCGCCGTCATGCCCTTTCTTTATGACTCTCTTCGTGACATCGACGTACAAAGGGGCCGAGTAGGTAAGGTTCCTCAACCTCGCAGCCTTGGGGAACAACGTCGCCGTCTCTCCGTCGGACTCCGTCATCATAGGCTTACTCAGGTAAATCTGACCAAAACTAATCTTGTAGATTGTCTGCAAAACCAAAAAACCAAGTCAATTTCCAAATACAGTCTCTCAAAATTCAACGTAACCCTAAAGTCCGCGGCAACAATTTCCGAATTTTGTCGGGAAACAAACACACCTCGGCGAAATCCGACTGGTGGCCGGGGTTGTGCTGGGACTCGGGGCGAATCTCGATGTCGGCGGCCTCGTCGACGATCTCCTGCATAGTGTTCTGGATGAACTCGTCGAACGAGTCCAGCTGTTGACGGACGAGGCCCTTCTCTTCGAAGTAGGCGGAGATGACGGCCCAGGCGTCTTCCTGGGTGATCTCCTCCTCGTCCTCGTCGTCGTTGTACTGCTGATCGTATTCCTGGTCGTCTTCCATAGCGGAATTTCAAAACCCTAGGTCCGACGAAGGGCGTTAGGAGGTCCGGTGGGTGATCGGAGACGAAACCCTAGCAGAGGAAATTTTTTTCTTTTTTCGTTTTCTCAGGCGAGTCCGCGGAGTCTGGAGATTCAAAATGTTGGAGAAATAAGGCGTGACCGTGCCTTTTATAGTGAGGGGATTAGCCGCTAAGCTCTCTCTAGTTAGTAACTGTATATCTATCAGGCGGTGTTTCTCTTGCTTGCCAAATGTAAATTTTTTTTTTTTTTTTTTTTGGGGAAATGAGTTTTACCGAGAATTTAATGGCCCTGGCTTCTGTAAAGCTTCTTAAGAGGAGGCCCACCAAGGCCCAAGGTTGGGTTGTAGTGTGGCCCAATCTTGAGGTGAGCATTCTGTGTGGAATCCAAAACTGTAACATTCTTCTCTATCAAAAGTTTTCTTCTCAATAGAGTTTGATAAATTATCAATTTATTTAATAAATTTTAATATTTAGTAATTTTTATGTGATTAAATTTTTAAATTTAGATGATAAATGACATGACATTATTATGAAGACAATCAATGAAACAGGAAATCCGAGCTAGCATTTTTCGATTATTCTGCATGAAGGGTATTACTTTTGTTTCTTGAAATTTGACCTCATGTAATTATGATAAACTGCTTCTTGATTTTAATAAAAACATTTTTATTCTGGCTCTAAAATCAAATGATGTTAATTTATTTATTTTTAAATCCTCATATATGCGACGTAATGTGTTTTAATCGTAATTTGAAATTTCAATATCTTCAAACGTTCACATAAGTGTAAGAACAATGTCTTGCGTCCAAATTTTAACAAGGAGGAAGCACATATATGATCCAAATTTGAAGATCATTACATCAATATGATATAAAAATTTGAAACTAAATAATATGACACAAATATAAAACTAAAATCAATGTCATGTTAGTCAAAAGAAAAAAAATTAAGTCATGTTGGTCATGAATAAAAAAAAAGTGTCTATTTTGATAATTTTCTCTTTTAAAATATAACTCTTGACTTTGAGCCATGAGGATATTGTGTGATAATCTATCAAATTCGGAAAATAATACATCGATTTAGGAGAAACCTGTATAAATTTAGGAGCAACTTGTCAATTATGAAATGCTCCGAGGATTAATATGTCAATTCCCTTATTTAAATTGTACAAACCTAGACTCTCTCTCTCTTTTTTTTTTTTTTTTTTTTTGGGTAAATAAAAGTCCGTATATTTTATCTTTTAATTTATGGCATTTTCGATGAATCTCCATCGCAACTTCTATAATGCAAAACACTATTACCATTTTCCTACAAGTAATTCTGCAATCTAAAATTTTTCCTGAAGTATCATCACAAAATTTTAAAGATGTGTGATTCAAAAAGCCTGTTACATTAACGGTATATTAGTTACTTACATGCTTTCATGATATTTCTTCATTAATTTTCAATAAAAGAAATTCTGAGCACATCAAAGAACGAAAATGACCTGACTCAACAAAGAATGTTTATTTATACATTTGCAATGTTGCTTTGAGTTGGAGAGACCACTGCACAAAAACTCATTGAGGTTGGTAGTTGAACATACCACTGGGAATTTCAGCCATTTATCCAGGTGTCATAACTTAACATAATTGTAACGAAACCTACCTTCATAAGCTGAAGAAAAATGTTTGGTCTCATATTTTTTTAAAAAAAAATTTAATATACTCTACTGATTTTCCACGTGCTCGATTCTTACATGCACGGAATATTGATGCACATGTAGGTCACCAAACACAACACAAGTGCCTAGTATATCTAGGCCATCTGTGTTGGGGAACACTACATGTTTCCTTAATTTCTCCTTTGAAATATAATTTATATTCCAAATTTTCACATTTAAAAACTTTTCCCAGAACGCACGTTTCCTTGCATCAATTCACTTGAATCTCCATGACCAAGTACAGCAAGTTCTTCACCCTTCTGCTGAGGCTCCTCGCCTTCGCTGCCACCGCCGCGGCCACCATAGTTATGGCCACCAGCCACGACTCTGCCAATGTCCTCAACTTAACTTTCAAAGCCAAATACAGCAACACCCCTGCATTCGTGTAAGTTTTAGTCCTAAAACCTTTTACAATTGTTATTGGCAATTTATTACTTATCGCGTGATTATCTTTTGTCTTGAAAAAAAAAAGGTACTTTGTGATCATGGAAGCAATTGCTAGCGGATACAGCCTGATAACTCTCTTGCTTTCTTCAAAGGACTCGTTTCGGCGCCTGATTACCATCTTAGATGTGGTAACTACAAATTATTTTCGTGAACTTCTCTTGACATTTTTGGTTTTCTAATGAAAATACCAAATGGGGTTGTTTTTCTTTTTTTTTTTTTGGTGAACTTATTTGTTTCTTGATTTAATGTTAGATTATAGCAGTGATTTTGAGTTCAAGCATATCAGCAGCTCTGGCCATAGCCAAAGTAGGGAAGAAAGGGAACAGTCACGCTGGTTGGTTACCAATTTGTGGACAAGTGCCTAAGTTCTGCGACCATGTCACCGGATCTCTGGTTGCTGGTTTTATTGGAGCTGTTTTGTACTTGGTTCTTCTTCTTTACTCTCTGTATGCTGTTCTAGATCCTCTCTCGCTGCGAAAATCGTCAATATGTAATAATGCATGTATTGCATAGGAAGTTTCCAGACCTTGTCATTTCTTGTGTGTATCTTTTCTTTGAACTTAGAGATGAGTATCAAGCCTACACCTCGTAATAGAGTTTGGTGTGAAATAACTGTTAAATTATGGCTGCAATCATATCTTCTTCATCATTTTTTTTTGTGTGGAACTTGGGATAAGAGGATTCGAACTTTGTATCTTTAAATAAAGTTAAGTTGGTATTACCACTAGGCTATACATTCAACCACTTTGTCATCAAATGTTTATATAATATCCTTGTGTTGATTAAATTGGATGTAGTGTATGTGTGCCCCAAATTTAACATATCTCTTGATAGAAGTAACACGAAACTCAGAATAGAATTATAATTATGGTCAATTCAGCAACAAATAAATAGGTTTATCGCTATACCTCGTGAAAATTTATATATAATATCCTTGTGATGATTAAATTGGATATAGTGTATGTGTGTCTATATATATATATATTGAAGAGGAGGGTTGGCAGGGACGAAGCCAGAATTTCTTTTATCAAGGGACTAGTAACTACACAATAGGTAATTAGAGGATATTATGAGCAGGTTTTGATTTCTAGGGGGCTACTTTGAAATTTTATCGAAAATTATGGGATATTTAAAAAAAAAAAAAAGAAAAGAAAAGTTGTGGGGGCCTTAAACCACCTAGTCCTTGCCTCTTTCGTGCCTGAGGGTCGAGGATTCAAACTATATGATGTTGGATGTCAAATTATCGCTAAACTATGCATTCAACCACAACTGAATGTAATACTTATTTTTTGCTTTGAAACTGAATGTTATACATGCAATACAGTGTTTATTTATTTATTTTGGAAAAATAATAAGGAACCAAGAAAGAATATATTTTAAGAGAAATTAGCTACTTTTGGGGTTAATTTTATTTTTGGTATCTGGATTACTGGCCAAATTATAGTTTGGTTCTGATTTTCAGAACATTTTGTGACAAGTTTTTGAACTATGAAGTTGTATATAATTATTTATTTTGTCCATTCAACTATTAAAAATCAACGAAAAAAGGCATGTTTTCCTTCTTAACAGTTATGTTCTAATATGTAAACTCATAAAATTAACCCCTACTCAATTGTACTTTATCTTCACTTATCTTTTTTTTTTTTTTTCAAGCATTAAAAATGGAGTGCAAGACTAATTTACAATAATTTGATAGATTAAAAACTCGTTCTTAAGATGTTTTAAAAGTCGGAGATCAAATATCCACAATTCAAGGACATAAAATGAGATCAATCCCTCCTTTTTCATATCCAAGAACGTGGCTTTTTAATTTCACATAAGTATTATTCTCAACATTTTCTGCTTTAGGAAAAAAGGGCTATTCTTCTTTTTTTTTTTTGGTAGAATATACTTCAAATATATATATATATATATATATATATATATATACATAAGGAAAAAAATAACATCGATGGTGTCATTACATCCACGTCTCAATAATTATTAAGTGAGCTCACTGATCATACTTATGTTTGATACTGAAGTTTATTTTTGAATTAAACTATACTTTACGGTTGATTTTTTGACTTTTTCTAAAAAATTCAATAAATATTATAACTAGTTTTTGAAAAGACAAGCAAATTTAACCTAAAAATTTAATTTCTGGTGCGTTTGAAATTTAGATTCCAACTCAAAATTTATATCTCAATTTTATCTTTTTATAAAAAATCAACAAAAAATTATAACTAATTTTTAAAAAATTTAACTAACTCAAATATAAAAATTTACTCTCAAACCGATGCATCAGAGTTGAAATTTCAACTCAATTCGAACATCAAATGCACCTTAATCATGTTTGTCCACCTCAAAGTTTGGTTTAGTTGCATTTTCCGGAGGCAAAGTTTGGTTGAGTTGCATTTTCCCGAGGCAACTGGGCACTTTGGATTCTAGCCAATTCCATTGACCGTGGTAAAATCATAATGCCAGCGAATGAAATCCATGCTTTTTACCGCAAGAAACTGACAGACCACAGAGACTGGCAATAAATAGGTTGAGACATTATTGACTCCCATACATGGTACAACTACCTCAAATAATTTGTTGCATCTAGTTTTAAAACCTGTGTCGGTCTTCTCTCAAATGAAAAAATTAATTAAGAAAAAAAAGAAAATAATTTAAAAACAAATAAATAAGATTACAGGAACGATCTCAATTTTAATTATTTTTTAAGTAAAAATTCAATCAACCATCTCAATTTTTATTTCTCAATTTCAATATAGATCCAATACCATTCGTCAGAACAGTTAAATCTCTATAAAAACTCACAATCAAAGTCACAAAATGTGGCTCAAAAAAATATAATAAATATACTTTAATACTTGAATTAAGAGTTTAATTTAAACCTTATAAATTTTATTTTATCATTTTTATTACTTATTAAAAATTTTAAAATCATTTTGATCTCATAAATTAAAAGAATATCCTTTTTAATTTTTTCTTAAATTTTAGACCAATCTAATATATATTTTCTTAACCGAAAAGCCCTTTTAATTTTTACCCTGTGCATGGGGATTTTCATTTTTACCCTGTGCATGTCACTTGACATTCCATTCTTAAAAAGGAAAAAATTTGCAAATTTTTTGTAAAATTTTTCCTGAACTTATCAATGTCAGCATGCCACCAAAATTTAAAACATATCTATTATATCTCTAAACTATAACATATTTCTAGATTTACTCTTAAAATTTGAAATGTACTACTTTTTGGATAGAATTGTTGAGTTATCGTTTGGTTTAAAATTACGCATGATAGCTAATCAAAGCCCTCACTCAAAAATAAATTTGTTGATCACAAATTCTCTTATCAGAGTAGTTGCTTAAGGTCAAGAATGAGATGACAAAAAAAAAAACAACAACAACAACTTTAAATTGATGCATTTACATTCTTTGTGCGCTTTGCTTGTGCTTTTCCCTTAAAAAAATTTACATGTTTCGAGATACGAGGGGTAGATTTTTAGAGGGAGAAAACTGTGGTAGAGCTGCAATAAGGAGCACTATCAGTAGTAATCTATCCAACAGCTAAAATTGATTGTGTGAGTAAATAAACGATTATGATCTAAGATGCATCTAATATTAATATAGTATCATATATACACAATCCTTTATTTTATTTTATTTTTCTCATTCCTCAAACCAACCCCTAAAACCCTCCTCCCTCCCTCCTGACCTCGACTGACCTAGCGGCGGTCCTTCCTGGGGGCAAGATTTGCAGGTCTGCATGTCAGTCTTTCTCCGACGGCTTCTCCAATGGCCGAGTGTGGATGGCTAGGGGTATTCTAGGTTTTGGTTGAATTTTGGGGGGGTTTTTTTTCATTTTAGAAAAAAGCTGTGTCTATAAAAAAAATTTATTAAGTGTCCAAATGTGTATTAAAAGTTGTGTGTTCCTCTATATTTGTACTGTTAGATTTCATCTTAACGGTCTATAAAACGGTAATTACCATAATGTCTTTCGATGAGACTCTACCACAGTCATTCCCTTTTTAGAGATATAAAAATGTTCAAGGATGACATGATTCAGGGGAAATTCATAAAATTTTTTCTTCATTAAATTAACAAAAGGGGTAAATTTGTTACATTTTACAAGTTCTGGGGGGGAGAAGGGTTACATTTCAAAACTTATGGGTATAAATGATTAAAAGGTCCTAAGTTCGGTGGGAAAGTTTGAAATTTGTCCCAACTTTTTAAAACCTTATCCAGGAATGGATATTCGGGAGGGCCAAGGATCACCACCCAAAAGAGCCAGCAATATCTACACACCCCATCATATACGTATATACACAATTAAACACACTCTAATATACTAAAAACCATGGAAGAGCTGAGATTTTGTAAGTTTTTCTTGCAAAATCTCAGTAATGGATAGACATTTTTGAGGCAGTCCACCGCTAAAAGTAGCAGCTGAGCTAAAAACTGACAACAAACGACAGAAAAAAAAAAGAAAAGAAGATGGTTTGTGGGATTCTAACTCTTCCCCAAACCTCCCATTTATGTCACCGTTCAGCTTCCACAATCGGCTCCACCAGGTCTCCTATGCTTTCACATGGCACACCTCGAATTCTGTGCTCAAATTCCAGCCCAGACATGCCTCTAACCTCTGGTAAGTTCATCACATCTTCACCCCTGTTTTCTCACCCATAAATTATTACAGAAATAAGGTGCTTGCTTGAATCCATATTTGGGAATTATATTAAATGATGAATTTGTTAAAAATTAACGTCTTAATTTTAAATCACAAAAGGGATATTTAAATTTTTATATAAGTTCGTCTCAATATAACACTATGTCATGTTTCAACCACATGTTGTCTCGGTGCAGAATGTTTTTTCATAGGATATTAATTAGGCTCAACAACTTTGATAGACTTTATAGGTAAAATGCAGATATTTCCTAACGGAGGATAATTTGTTTGTCTTTATGATTACTTCCCTTTGAGTTTTAAGAATGCTTTTTTTAATTTTATTATTATTAATATTTAGTTGGGGCAACAGATAAACTTGAGAATAGTGCACCCATGACGGGTGGTGCATTTGATTTCAAAAAAGCGACAATATCTCTGACTGATGAGCTGATATCTTCATCAAAGAAGGTGACACTTCTAAGGCATGGACTTAGCACTTGGAATAAGGAAAGTCGAATTCAGGTATTTTGCTTTTTGTCCCGTATTATAATTATTATGTTACTGAACTGTTGTTGTATTTATATGTAGATTGAACCCTCTCTCTTAAGTTAGTTTTTCAAGATGAGTTCTATTTAAACCTATTTAACACGGTATCATAGTTAGATTTTGCAGTTAATTGTGGGTTTCCCGTCCATTTGCATGACATGCTAGGCATGAGGGAGGGTGTAAACCTTTCTTCATTTTCAAATTGGACTTAAAACTTTCAATTTTGGCATTTAGGACCTTAAATTTAATAGTCCTTGACAATGCAGTCCAAACGATAACATGCGTCAATCTCCAATGTCAAGATTAAAAAGTTCCAGAGTCCAAAAGTTTTGGGGTGCTATAATTCTTTTTTTCATGACACATTATAGCTGAGGCAAATGTTTGCAAATATGAATTGTTAATCAAAACTTTCAATTTGTTGCTTAGCTTGCTTGCACTACCAACTAACCAAGTATGCATTTGCAGGGAAGCTCAAACATGTCCGTACTAACTGAAACCGGGATCAAACAAGCCGAGAGATGCAAAAGGGCTTTGTCAAATATACATTTTGATAAGTGTTTTTCAAGCCCGATTTCTCGTGCCAAGGTTAGAAAAAGGATAATCTTTTTCTTGTAGCTGAAAACATAGGAAAGGTTACTCAACTATGCTAATTCTGAATGCTTCGTAAGATTTCACCTCCGAATTGTTTGATGCAGTCCACTGCTGAAATCGTATGGCAAGGGAGAGAAGAGCCACTAGTTTTCATCGATTCGCTGAGGGAGGTGCATTTATTTTTCCTCGAAGGCATGAAAAATGGTCTGTCTCCTTGTGTTTAACTTGTTATTCATACTTTTATACGTACTTTTCCCTATCCCATTCGGGTTTTGATTGCTTACATGTAGACCCTTTCTTAAGAAGGGGTTTCTGCGATTGCTCGAGTTAATTCATCTGGCATTTTTAGTTCACTTGACAGTTTCGGATACGTTAAGAATTTACGTTTTGAGTCATAAAATATCACATCCTACTTAATCACACTCAGAATTTGGAGGCAGTGGATGCCAAGCAGATATATCCAAAAGAGTATATAACATGGAGAGAGGACCCGGCTAGTTTCGAAGTGAACGGAATAAACCCACTACGAAAAGTGTGGGGCACATCAAGAGAGGCTTGGAAGGAAATCTTGTTAACACCTGTGAGATTTTTCTCTTCCTCCCATTTTCCATCATATTTTGCAGGAAAATTATATCTGTACGAAGAATTTTTTATATCTTTTTCTATATCATATTCCCTTCTTGAATGACATGAAAGTGTCGTCTTTTTTTTTGGTTAGGGGGAGCATTTCTTAGTTGTCACTCATAAATCAATCTTGAGGGGATTGATCTGCACAGCTTTGGGGCTAGGTCCTGAGAGGTATTAATGTTCGACTAGAGTATATCTATATATGTGTGTGTGCGTGAAAATATAAACATGCATATATGCTAACCCGGATTAAATTTCTATGGCAATTATAGACCTTGATTAACAGCAAAAAATATAATTCTGATTCTAAGTTAAACTTTTTTTAGCTTAAAATTAAAAGATCAAGAAGTATTTTGTGTAAAGAACATGCATTTGTGGCCAATACTCGAGAACTCTTTTATGCATTGTTTGATTAAGAAACCATTATTGAAGATTTATTTTGCGGTTCAGGTTTCGTGCGACTGATGTGAACAACGGTGGAGTCACTGTGTTCAACTTCAACAAAAGAGGTGAAGTGATGCTTCAATCTTTGAATATGACTTCCCACATGTACAGTGACCATGTCTACAGATACTGAAGCATATGGATGTACTGTGTGGTGACACCATGACGGAGAAAGGCCAACCTTGACGGAAACTAGTGGAGTTGATCATTGAGCATTTTAAGGTTTAACTGAAAATTTTCAGTCTTTTAGTTGAGAATATTTTGCGTTTATTCTGTTCTTTTTTCAAATGAACTATGCGATTTCAGTTGGAGGATACTAACGTTGTGGCATATCAAAACCAGATGAATCAGAACTGTATCACGGCATTCTTTTTACCATCTCATCATTCATACTACTTTTGGGAAACAAATGTGATACGACGTACAACAAAACCCAATTTTCAGTAAGAAAAACAAAATTATGAGGATGCTAAATTTCGTCACAGGAAGGGCCAAAAAAAAACATGATAGGAAGAACACAACTTTGATGGTATAATTGATCCCCAGAGTGTCGTACTAAGTCACATTCTTTTTTCGCATCAAAGATTCTATCTTGTTCACGTCTTCAGGCGTATCAACACCGTGAGCTTCGTGATCAACCTTGATCACCTAAGAGATAATGTGAAAGTGTGAACTATATGTTTGAGAGTTGCTCGAGAAAGAGATGATTTAGAGGAACCAGAATAATCATGTGTAAAAGTGCAAAGAAAAGAACTCCTTTTGCCAGTGAATACGGATGAACGGAGGCAAAGCATTTCAGATAGCTTTAGACACAAGTGCAAACAGAAAGTTGTCATGAGCCCCTATGGGGTCAAAAAAATGTCATGATGGGATGAGCAATGCTAGGGACACTGCTGGGTATCTAGCACTATACACTAACAGAACGTGGGGATCCCATGATAAGCAAATTACAGACGAGATTTACTTTTTATTAGTTGTGATGCTCAACAACTAATTTTAGACACAAGTGCAAATAGAAAGATGTCATGAGCCCCTACGGTGTCAAAAAAATGTCATGATGGGAGGGATGAGCAATGCAAGGGACGGTGCTGGTGTTTAGCACTATACACTAGTAGAACTTGAAAGGAACTAACAGATAGACCAACTTTTATTAGTTGTGGTGCTTAGCATCAGTGAGGCTCAAAAGCATTTTTCTTGATCGATTGAACTAAAACAGGTCAACCCTAATAAAAAAGTTGTATATATAGTACCTTCATCTTGTACCCATACTCAAGGATTTTAAGCTGCTCTAGATCTTCTTCTCCTTGTAAAGGAGTGGGAGAGAGCTCTGGATATACCCTTAAGAATTTGGCATCGTAGCTCTAGCAAACAAGAATATTAGCAGGAGTAGTAGACACAGAACTTAAATAACATTTAAAAAAAAAAAAAAAAAAGATTTAAAACACAGTTTGCTCATGAGCTAGTACCTGGATGCCGAGATGAAGTAAATAAGGAAAACTTGGATTAACCTTGCCTGACCTGTGAGAAATAAGTTTACCTTTATTAGCAACTGAGATAACAGTTATGTCATATCGCAGCTATGGTGAGAGATTTGACTAAACTCACTTGTTAAATGGGATCAAACCCCTGGAAAAATAGATGGCATAGCCACGAGTATCAACCACGCATTTAACTCGGTTCGGGTCAAGTGTGTCTTCAGGTTTCAAGGAAGTAACTGCGGTGCTGAACACAGCATCAGGGGCTGCCTGTAATTTGACAAAAGTCCTTGCATTACAGGAACTGAAAATAAAATTTGCTTCGAAAAAAGTAGAATGCTTGTTAGCTAAAACCTAAGACAAGCTTTTCTGTTGCTTCTTTAGGAAGAACCAAAATGAAACGACTAGGAAAAACCGGCATCACAAACAAAATTTGACGAAGATATACTTGATTACCTGCAGAGCTTTGACAACCCCGTCTATAATCTCAGGCTCTATAAGAGGCTCATCTCCTTATATGTTTACAACAATGTCAAATTTCTTGTGGAGCTTTTGGAGTGCTTCGTTGCAGCGTTCAGTTCCTTCAGAGAAAATAACAGAACAAGCCAGTAAGATAATTCAATTTCTGGTAGAGAGTTACCAGTATGGAAATGATGTCCGATCAAGGCTTTTACCATTTTGGCAAGAGTCAGATGTCATTAACACATCCGCTCCGAACGATGAACAGCATTCGGCTATTTTCTGATCATCTGTAGCTATAACTGGTGCAAAAGAAAATAACAAATGTAAAGATACAAACAAGAGAGAGAGAGAGTGATGTTTAACATGAACAATATATCAGCAAAATAGTCAAATAAATGTTCTTAGTTCTCTTATTCATTGCCATTTATATACTGAATTAGATCATATTTTATGTTTTTTCTTGCTTGCCATGTATGAACATTTTACATCACTATGATTTGCAAAAATAACATTCTTTTTTTAGAGTCGCTGTAACGGGCAAAATCACATTCTCACTTACATACATATACGTACATCTTATTGTAAACAATTTTTAATTTGCATGTGTCATAACATATGCAATCCTATAATTAACAAATGAAGATTTGGAGTGGAGCTAGCTTTCTTTTTCTATGGGGTGTGCACTAATTTTTTTTAAATTATAAAAAGATTAAAATGTGTAAAGTTCGATAAAAGAATACACGTAAAAACTCCAACATTAGAGGGTCGAACATTATGGGGTGTGCACTAATTATTTTTAAAATTATAAAAAGATTAAAATGTGTTTCGATAAAAGAACACACGTAAACACTCCAACATTAGAGGGTCGAAACAGAAAAATCATTAAGTTTTTAAACCTTATTTTAATAAACAAAAAAAAGTCATTGGGGGCGCCGTTTCCACTCAATCTCAAGTGGCTCAATCACTAATGAAAATACAATTATATTAGATCGAACCAAAGCCCTCCCCTACCTCCTTCCCATGGCATTAAACCAAAAGGGTCTTGGGCAATCTTTTTCTTAATACCCTTTTAAGACATAGACTGAAAGGAGATTAGCTGGAAAAATTGAAATTTGAAAATATCAAATGAAAAAAAGCTGACTTGTGGACATACCAAGTTTGTTTAGTGTGGTCGCAAGTTTTGCTCTCTCACATGTTCTGTGAAAAAGAGAAGCAAATAGCTAATATGAACTTGCTAAACCATAACAAAATATGTTTTGACATAACTTTATGCATGTCGTTTTGGTGAAACAAACACCTTTAAAACGACGTTCCCCTGTAACGATAGTAGCATGTAAAAACTACACGCAAAAAAGGCATGTCGTTGACTTGACTGCAAGACCACTTAAAAACGACAAATCTCCCTTACACTGTAGACTATAGTTACATGTTAAAACTTTAACTACATGTCGTTCTTCGAAGTGGACAAATGGATATTGCAACGGTAAACTGCGTACGACAGCAAAAAATAATTCTGAACTGGACATGGCGTTAAAGAATAATTCTGAAATGTTTCAAAAAATAAAAGAAGAAGAAGAATAGTGTTCATTCACTTAGATGAGTAATGATTTAAAAAAAAAAAAACTAAATGAGTGATGACGAACTATATGTCGTTTCCCTTAAACGACTGTAATGGGAAAAAGATCACGTCGTTTTCCCACCGACAGAGGCATCCCAATGGCTTTCCAACACTTCTGTAAATCCACTTTGCATCAAAAATTCAAAGTATCATATCCGAAAAGTAAATAAATAAATCCGAGAATCACCTGAATCATGGGCTTCCCAAGGATGGGGACAAGTGGTTTTCCTGGGAATCTAGACGAAGCAAAACGAGCTGGTATAATTCCCACCACCTGGCTCCGAAACCGCGATGATCGGCGCGTGGATGTCACAGCATAAGCCAATGCAGCCGCCGCCGCCGCAGCGGCTCCGGCAAACACTCCAGGAGCGAGCCACGGCTCGGCGGCGTGTTCAGAGCTAGAGGACGAAGAAGACGAAGTCCTGGGTTTAGGATTCATGGTTTTTCTGTCTTTTTCGTCTGACGGCGGGAATTTTGCAAGCTGGGTTTTCAATTAGTACCAAAACGCTGTCGTATCGACGTTTTTAAATTAAACCAAGACAAGCTTCAAGTCTTGAACTTGATTCTCTTTCATGGCAAATTTTCATGGAAGCCAAACGGCAGATTACGGAGTCGTTCGGTCACTCGCCAGCTCACCAAGCTCTTCTCCGAGCCGGCTCGCGCATTCGACCTCTTCAACAAGCCCACGCCCACATCGTCGTCTCGGGCTCACACCGCAGCCTTGCTCTCCTCACCAAGCTTCTCACTTCGGCTTGCACAGCCGGCTCAATAGGCTACGCTCATCGGCTCCTCTACTCCGTCCCCAACCCCGACGCTTTCCTCTTCAATTCGCTTGTCAAAGCCTCCTCCTCGTCGGGCTTTGCCATTGACACGGTCTTCTTTTATCACCGCATGCGTCGGTGTCGCGTTTCGCCGTCCAGTTACACCTTCACTTCCGTGATCAAGGCCTGCGCTGATCTCTCCTCTTTGGGACTCGGTAAATGTGTTCATTCGCACGCCTTGGCTTGTGGGTACGGCTCGGATCGGTTTGTCCAGGCTGCTCTAGTTACTTTTTATGCGAAATCTGGTGATCTGGGTGGTGCACGGAAAGTGTTCGATGATATGTCTGAGAGAACTGTTGTGGCTTGGAATTCGATGATATCGGCGTACGAGCAAAACGGGTGCTCGAGAGAAGCGATCGGAATGTATTATCGGATGTGGGACTGGAGCGTTCAACCTGATTCGACGACGTTTGTGAGTGTGTTATCAGCCTGTTCTCAGTTGGGAGCTTTGAGTTTAGGCTGTTGGGTGCATGATTATGTTGTTAAGAATGGATTAGATGTGACTGTAGCTTTAGGAACTTCATTGATCAATATGTATGCTAGATGTGGTAACGTGAGCAAAGCGCAGGAAGTTTTCGATTCAATGAATGAGCGGAATGTTGTTACTTGGACTGCGATAATTTCTGCTTATGGAATGCATGGCTATGGCAGTCAAGCTATGGAGCTCTTTCATCAGATGAAAGCTCGTGGTTCACGCCCTAACAATGTAACATTTGTTGCGGTTTTGTCTGCCTGCGCTCACTCAGGACTAGTTCAGGAGGGGCGTAGGGAATATGCAAGTATGAGCCAAGAGTATGACTTAGTTCCCGGAGTGGAGCACCATGTTTGCTTGGTTGATATGTTGGGGCGAGCCGGGCTTCTCGACGAAGCTTATAAATTTATTAAAGAACTAAACCACGTCGAACAAGCTCCAGCAGTTTGGACTGCCATGCTCGGGGCTTGCAAGATGCACAAGAATTTTGATCTTGGAGTAGAAGTTGCCGAGCGTCTTTTAGTAGTTGAACCGGATAATCCTGGCCATTACGTGATGCTCTCCAACATATATGCTCTGGCAGGTCGGATGGATAGAGTGGAAATGGTTAGGAACAAGATGATTCGGAGACGATTGAAAAAGCAAGTTGGTTACAGCACGTTAGACGTCGACCAGAAAACCCATTTGTTTAGTATGGGTGATAAATCCCACCTTGAAACAAATGCGATTTATCAGTACTTGGATGAACTGATTTGGCGGTGTAGGGAAGCGGGTTATGTACCGGCACCTGACTCGGTGTTGCATGAATTGGAAGAAGAGGAGAGGGAGTATGCTCTTAGATACCATAGCGAGAAGCTTGCAATTGCATTCGGGCTATTGAAAACCAGCCATGGGACAACCATCAGGATAGTGAAGAATCTTCGAATCTGTGAGGACTGCCATTTAGCGATAAAATACATTTCGATCGTCACTAATAGGGAAATCATTGTTCGGGATAGGCTTCGTTTTCATCACTTCAAAGATGGCCATTGCTCATGTCTGGATTACTGGTGATGAAATTAGTTTGCTTGTTGAGGCCATAGCAGTCTAGCAATGTATTTCCAAGTATCGGTGCAATTGCAGCTCATAGTAGAGAGATTTCCTCGAGTCCTTTTGGCCCAATTCGGAGATGACGATTCTTGTTTCCAACGGCATAATTCCTCTGCTGTTGAACTTAAAGCCTTGCTCGTCGCGAACGTGGCCGGCAAAATGTTTTAGTTGGAAGTGGGAGTGGCTCTGATTCAGCCGATCTCTTTCCAACGGCATCCTCTTTGGAAGGACCTCCTAGTCTTATTCGAGTCTATATTCTGGGATGGTTTTGATGTTGAGAGCCGTTTCTTTGTCACATAATTCTGAAATTCCTATGTAAACAGATAGCATCAAGAAGACATTAGCAAAAAGTCGTGTGAATATTTAGCTTAATGGACAGTTTTTAAATATTTATTAAAATAAATAATCCTAATTATTTTAATTAATAAAATAATCGTTGATCAGTGGTTGATCATTGTGATTTAGTGAAAAATAATTGACTGATTTTTTTTTTTTTACAAAACTTTGATCATTTATTAAAAAGAGAATCTTTTAAAAATAAGATCATTTTTCACATATTTCAAAAAGAGAAAATTGAAGGCTATAATGTGGTTGCATGCCATTGTACTTTTATATCATAAAATGTAGAATCAAAATCTCATACTTAAGTTCAAAAAAAAAAAAAAAAACAAAACAAAACAAAATTTTAATTTTTAAATTAACTGAAAATTATTAAGTTAAGAAGTTACCATATCTACCAACAACAGTAAAGTATCAACATTTCGAGACAAACACGTGCTGGCACGTATAAATAATCCAAAAATCCAACCAGAAAAAAAAATCCAAAAAACCGCCATTGGAAAGTGGAATCCTTAATAATAATCAATAAAGCAACGAGTGATTGTAAAACAAAGCAACTGCAAAAACAGAGATTCTAAATGCCTTTTTCTTTTCTTTTCTTTTCTTTTCTTTTTTTTCCCCCTAACTTTTTACGTTTTGTTAATGGACAAGCAGGACGCCATTACTTTGTCTCAATTATCTGCCAAAGCAAAACATTCCAAAGGCCATCAAAAAGCATCTTTTTCCTTTGGCCATACTAAAAAATCTTAAGCCTAATTAATAATTTTAATAATGTCAAAACCCCACTCATTGAGCTCGTGAATGAGACGGTCTAAGTTTGTCTTCTAGCTTAACCCCTTTGGCCTCTTTTTGCAGTTTTTGCATATGCAATGCAAGTGAATTGTCCACACCATTTGGACCACGTCATAAGTTCTTTTTTTTTTTTTTTTATTAACAAAAAAATAAAAACAACTTTAAATGTTAACACTTACATGTGCTCTGATATATTGCAGATACTTTTAACGTCTATATTAATTTAGTTCCTTAATTTGTTATCTCTTTGGTATAAGTATCTAACTTAAGCATTACATAGTACACCCTTAAATATATGTCTTTTGAAATTATCATGTTATAATGGTTTATTGAAGGCATTTGAATTGATGATACATTTTTTAAATAACCAATAAAATCTCTATCGGTATCTCCTTGATTTAATTTTCTAAGTTCCCATTGTCACATGAATTTTCCCTTTGGGAGTGTGACAAAATATATTTTTTTTCTTGAAACAATGCGAGATGGAATTTGTGTTCCTTTTGATCCAAATCTTATGTCACTGGATATAACATAGATTTAGCTAATATGTCCCTTTATTTTTATCATTTTCCTGTCCTCTAACTATATAATTTTATGTATTTAACTAACATGACTTTTAAGTAAATGTAATAAGATATTATAATTAAAAATATTTTTTTAATTGGCATGTCATATATTATTAAAGGGATATAAAAGGGACGCATTAGTCAACTCCATCTAATGAAATTATCTGACAAATGATTATCAACTATCTATTTTATGAGTTTATCATCCATATTAAACTGAGGATAACTAGCGAGGATATAAATAACGGAGTCAACTAAATTAAAACAAAACTTTTATTATGATTTTCTAATTTTTTCTAAAATTTTTATATATTTTCTTATTTTATTCCTATTTAAAAATTGATAATCGCAATATAATTCATTTTAAAAATTGTGTCTTTAGCGTACGTAGTAACTGAAATAATAAGTTAGGTTCCATCACTATATATATAATAATGATTAAAATGATAGAATCTTTAATAATTGTTCGATTCATCTTAGAATTTTTAAAGTCCCACCTTGAAAGCTGATTTTGTTCTTTAAACTCTTTTTCTGTAATTCTTTCTGATGGCAACCAAAAAGTTCAAAATCAAAACCACCAAGGTAAGAAGACCGCATCGTTTAGGTAAATTCATTGGATTATATATTTGCAGGATATTCCTGACAGGGTGGGCTCCACCACTCTCTCTCATCCAACAAAAGAATCCCACACGCGCGTCGCCAAATATCCCCAACAGTTTACAGCAGCCGCCCGTTGGCGCGTGACAACACGTCAGTTATTTCTCCGGAAAAAGCCCTCAGAATTCAGACTTATCCAAAAAGACGACTTTATTACACATTTGCCTGCCCAAAAAGGAGTTTAATCAAAACAAAAAGGAAAAAGAAAAAAATTAAATAATTTATTTCCTAAGAAAAGAGAAGGAAAAACTCATATGGGCTTTTTTTTTTTAGTTGAATGTTCAAATTTTTTTTAGAGAGTTCAATATCTTATTTCTTTCCTAAGAAAAGAGAAGGAAAAACTCATATAGACATTTTTTTAGTTAAGCATGTGTTTGGTGATAATGTTTGAATTGTAGAATTTAAATTTGAATTAATTGTGTATTTATCGAAGCGTTTGAATTACTTGAGTTAAAAGGGGTGTTTGGTGTATAAGTTGAGATTGAGTTGAGTTGAGATTTTTAAATTTGAATAGTAATTTTTGTTGACTTTTTCAGAAAAGACAAAAAACTTTTTCAGAAAAGACAAAAAACATGATGAAAAAAGTACAGTTGAGTTTGAGTTGAGTGTGAGAACCAAACGGGTCCCAAAAGTGTAAAAACTTTAAATGTATTCAGAAAAAGAAAAATCAATGTTGAGTTTATTTCGTTTGTCTCCAAATTTTATGCAATTAAAAAAATTATCTCATTTGAATTTGTCTATACAAAAGTATGGACTTTTAAAGTCTGATTTACAAAACTGTGTGAATAGTAAAGCTGAGAAAAAAAGATAAAAATTGAATTGTAATTTTAAGGTTTGGATTGTGGCACTAAACATATGTTCAAAAAAAAATTTTGAGAGTTAAATATCTTATTTCTTTCCTAAGAAAAGAGGAGGAAAAACTCATATAGACATATTTTTTTATCTTATTTCTTTCCTAAGAAAGGAGAAGGAAAAACTCAAATAGACCTTTTTTTTTTTTTTTTTTTTTGTAGAGTGTTCAAATTTTTTATTTTTTTGGAAGTTCCAATATCTTATTTCTTTCCTAAGGAAAGAGAAGGAAAAACTCATATGTACATTTTTTTTTAGTTAAATGTTCAAAAGAATTTTTGAGAGTTCAATATCTTAGTTTTTCTTTATTCTTTAAATGGTTAAAAAATTAATTTAATGATTAAAATTATATCGATATTTATAATATCATAAAATAACTCTTTTTATTTTTCAAAGTATTTTTTATGTTCTGAAATAGAATTTTAGACATTTTGTAATATGTTCTTTCCCTTTTTTTTGAACCAATTTGAAATTAAAAAATTACCAGAAATTAAGAAAAAAGGAGATAAAAATTTAATTTCAAGTTTTTATAAATAACAAAAACTAAGCAAAATGTGCACGTCAAGACTTCAACTTGAGAGTTGTTACCCTTAAAAAAAAAAAAGTGAGATCGATAGAAATAAAGACTTTAAAGAAGACGTTGTTGTTACTGTACCACCAGCTCGTAAGATAATATCATTCAATAGTTCATTTCTAATTTGGGATCAATTAAATATAAGAGGAAGAGAGAACCAAAAAGAAAAAATCATATCTAAATATTAATTTAAGGAATTAAAATGAAAAAATAAATAAATAAAACAGGAAATGTTGTTGTTGTTGTTGTTGTTTTTTTTTTTTTTTTTTTTTTTTGGAGTTGGGAATGATATCTTGTTTTATACTATGTTAATCATTATTTTTTAATTATTAGATTCATAAACTTTTCCGTGATAAAAAAAAAAAAAAAAAGTCTTGGCAGATTCATAAATTTACTTTTTATTTTTGTATTTATTTGAAAATTGTAAATATATATATATATATATATATATACAAGTTTGTATACAGGGGTATAGATATCATCTTGGGGTTAATTTTAAAAATAGTAAAAAAATATTATTAAAACTAGTACTATTTTTGTTTCATTTTATTACTAGCGCTGTCACATCATTTTTTTTTATCTGATTTGTGGGATCCAGAAGCTAGTAAGGAATGCAAAATTCCGGGATTACCGCCGTTTTCCGACCCGCCCAAATCTCCTTCTACTGCCCTAACCCAATTTGAACCAATTTTCAAGATTTTAAAGAGAAACACAATGTAGCATGGATAGAGAGAGAAAGATAAATACGTCTTGAAAATCGTCCAAAACCACCACCCATGTCCTCTATGAAGTTCGAACTCTGTAATGGGTGAAGTATCTTCAAAAACCACCCAAACCTAATTGAAAAAACTTGAGTCTCCTATGTTTGGCGGAGAAAACCATTATGCCAGAAAGGAGGTCTCCCCAACTAATGGTTTCAGCAGAGAAACGCCCATCAACTAAGAAAAACCCTAAAAGACTGGCACCGGAGAAAAAACGAAAGGCTCCAGAGGAAGGGCTGAAGAGAAACCAGGGGGAAAATGAAGTTAAGGAGTCTAAGAAAGCAAAAAGAACCCTAGAAGAGAAGAACGTTGATGTTGAAGAGGTAAAAAATTTGTATTTTCAATTTATTTTTTAAAAGTTTGTATTTTTAATGGACATTTGATAAAAATATGCATTTTTTATAATGACATTCGATTTTGATTGATTATATATATATATATATATATAAAGTTTACTTTTTTATATGTGTTTTTGATGAGATTATGTATTTCTAATTTGATTTGTTGAAAAAAGTTTGCATCAAAAACCTAAAGTTTGTATTTTTGTTTGATTTTATGTTATAAACTAAAAGTTTGTTGGTTTGATATTTGGATATTAAGTCCGAGAAAATGTTAGGAAATCTGAGTGTATTGATTGAATTTTTTTTGGTTGCCGAAGGTGATTGAGTTTGTGTTGATGTTTGGTTAATTGTTATTGATATTGAAAATGCGGTTGTGTGGTTATTTATCTGAGAGCATGTTGTAATTTTATCCATATGTCATTTTTATGATGACTTGCTAGCCATCAATTTAATTACTCATAATTCTGATATTACCTATTGGTCATTTTAATCATGGCTTCTTGGTCATAAATATAATTACTACCACATGTTCAGTTTATGCGATATGTCCCGGATACTGAAATTATATGAGCGAAGATAAATACTTTTGTCAACATTGAGGAGACTACAAAAAACAAAAAGTAGTTGTCACACCATTAGTAATGAGAATGTCATAATGTAATTGACCAATTGATTATTATAAAAATGACATTTTGAGTTAAAAATTAAACAAAAAGTAGTTGTCACACCATTAGTAATGAGAATGTTATAATGTAATTGACCAATTGATTATTATGAAAATAACATTTTGAGTTAAAAATTACTTCTATATGTCAACTATTTTGGAACATTAATTTTGAAGTTATAAATAACTTATGACACCTCCAATTTGTGCGTTTCAAATCTCCATTTGTTACAGCAACACATAAAATAAATAACAGAGGTCATTATAGAAATGACCCAATGGTCACTATAATAATTACCTATGGTCACTACTAAATCTGACACTATATTTCAGTCGAATTTCAAACATTTTTCTTGACAATACAGATGATTCAAGGTGTTTCGCTGTTATGTGTTTGAAAACTATTGTTAACACCATTAAATAAAATGAATTATCGAGAATGTCATGATGTAATTGACTTATTGGTCACCATAAAAATGACTATTTGATTAAAATTGACCTTAAAGTGTCAAATGTTATGCAACATTAATTTTGACATTAAACATTAAGTAGGACAACTCCAATTTGTGCGTTTAAAAACTCATTTGGTTACAACAACACATGAAACAAATAGCATATGTCATTATGAATATGACTCACTGATCATTGTAATAATTAGTAACGCAGGTACTAAATTCAAATTCGATAACAACAATTTAAGATAGTCAGCATGCAAATACAAATAACTAAACATAAACAGTCATAACACCTAGATAACAAACCCATAAATGTAGTACTTAAAAGCACTAACGTAAAGTTATAGCAAAACGAAAGCATGAGAAATAAGACACTAGAGTCAAATGTCAACGTATACAAAATAGTGCTAAGGTACATAAAAACCGTCACATAACGATGCTTCAATAACACTTTTCACTAACTCAATAAGACCAACATAAGTTGCGGTAAAGAGTATCATTATTCCGTTCATTTCACTACTGGCATATCTCGATGCACCATCCCACTAACCATTATACTTGATGAAAATACAAATCACAACCATTCCTAAATGAAATAGTAAGATATTAGTCAATATTATAATTACCATTTAGTCAAAAAATTATTGACATGTCTGGTAATGACCAAAGGTTATTATGTTGTTTACCATTACTACTGTTGAAAATTTTTCAGAATGGGAAATCTTACAGTAAGATACAAAGAAACACATGAAATATATCTTATTATCACAAAAGTTACATGAGGCAACAAATGTTGCAAGATCTTGCCCTCAAAAATTTAACATAGTCATTTTTAAGATTATAATCCAAAATAAAAACTCATCGACCAACATTACTTACCACCATTATACTTGTATTTTCATTAAGTATAATGGTCAGTTAGATGGTGCATCAAGATATGTTAGTGGTGAAATAAAAGGAATAATGGTATCATTCCTAAATGAAACAATAAGATGTTAGTCAATATCATAATTACTGTTTGGTCAAAAAATTATTGACTAGTCTGGTCATCATAATAATGATCAAAATGTCATTATGTTGTTTACCATTATTATTGTCGAAAATTTTTCAGAACGAAAAATCTTATAGCAAGATATCAAAAAAAAAAAAAAAACACAGAAAATCTATCTTATTACCACAAAAGCTACATGAGGCAACAAATGTTGCAAGATCTTACCCTTAAAAGTTTAACACAGTCATTTTTTAGATGATAATCCAAAACACACCATTTAAAGTATATAAAAACAAATAAAACGAAAGAATAAGCACCATTACCTCAGATTTGGACCTGATCTAAGTTAGAACGAGGCTGATGCAGAGTGCGAAGAGCTGTGAGGAGAGAGAGAATAGAGAGAACAAGGATATGGAGAGAGAGTTAGAGTTAGAGTGACATAACTGAGCTACAGGTCTTCAACAATGGTGAAGAAAGAATGCATGAGGTTAGGATGAAAGGAAAACGAGGGAAAAAATGAGAGATAGAGAGAGAGTTATATATGGTGGGGGGGCTGGAATGGGCAGGGCAAATGGGTGTGGGCGGGAAATTGAGAAAATTTTAGGGTTTAGGATTGGTTGAGGGTATTTTTGATTTTTTACGGTGATCTCAAATTCTGGAGATGATGGGATAGTGCCATTAATAAAATAGAACAAGAATGATGTTAGTTTTAACAATATTTTTCATAAGTGCTATTTTTAAAATTAATCCTATGATCTCATGAAAAACAAAAAGTTAAAAAAGAAAAAGAAAAAGAAAAAGAAAAAGAAAAGGTTTTTCAATTTGCGTACTCGATTGTCTCTCTAAGCCCACACCCCATATTTTGCTCTCCACGACGCCAAGTCCACCAACCTTTCGTTTTCTGGGCAACCAAACAGACTTAAAACAGTTGCAGTATAGCAGCAACAGAAAGCAAAAAAAGCGTCGCAAACAGATCAAAAATGGAAGCAGAAAAGCAACTCAATATAGCTACTTGAGAAAAAAGGTCAAGAAAATAGGAAGAAGAAGGAGAAGAAGATGATGTATAACAACAACAACGTCAGGCAGGGTCCTCAGGCCAGGCGCGTGGGGCTGTACGCGCCGCCGCTGCCGCCAATGGTCGACGTGTACAACATAATCCCAATCCACGACCTCCTGACGGACCACCCCTCGCTCCGTTACCCGGAGGTACGCGCCGCCGCCGCCGCGTTGCGGACCGTCGGCGACCTCCGGAAGCCACCGTTCGTGGAATGGAGACATGGCTACGACCTGATGGACTGGCTCGGCCTCTTCTTCGGCTTCCAAAACGACAACGTCCGCAACCAGAGGGAGCACCTCGTCCTCCACCTCGCCAACTCCCAAATGCGCCTCCAGCCCCCTCCGGCCGACCCCGACGCGCTCCAGCCCTCCGTCCTTCGCCGATTCCGCCGGAAGCTCCTCCAGAACTACACTCTCTGGTGCTCCTACCTCGGCCGGAACTCCAGCGTCCGGCTCTCCAGCCGCCGCGAAGCCGACAATCTCCGTCGCGAGCTTCTCTACGTCGCGCTCTTCCTTCTAACTTGGGGCGAGGCTGGGAACCTTAGGTTTTGTCCCGAATGCATTTGCTACATCTACCACCACATGGCCATGGAGCTCAACCATGTCCTGGACGAGCATTACATCGACCGGGACACCGGGAGGCCGTTCCTGCCTTCGATTTCCGGCGAGTGCGCGTTCCTGAAGAGCGTGGTGATGCCGATTTACCAGACGATAAGCGCCGAGGTCGAGAGCAGCCGGAACGGGAAGGCGCCGCACTCGGCGTGGCGGAACTACGACGACATCAACGAGTATTTCTGGAGCCGGAGGTGCTTCTCCAGGCTGAAATGGCCGTTGGATTTCACCTGCAACTTCTTCGCGACCACGCCGAAGGATAAGCGGGTTGGGAAGACCGGGTTTGTCGAGCAGAGGTCGTTTTGGAATGTGTTTAGGAGCTTTGATAGGCTTTGGACGTTGTTGATACTGTTTTTGCAGGCATCGATCATCGTTGCTTGGTCGGGTACGGAGTTTCCATGGCAGGCATTGGAGAAAAGAGACGTGCAGGTGAAGCTGCTCACGGTGTTCATCACGTGGAGTGCACTCCGGCTTCTTCAATCGGTGCTCGACGCCGGGACTCAATACAGCTTGGTCTCGAGGGAGACAATGTGGCTTGGTGTGAGAATGGTGCTGAAAAGCTTGGTTGCCTTGACATGGACGATTGTGTTCGGGGTGTTCTATGGGAGGATTTGGATTCAGAAGAATTCGGATTCAAGGTGGTCCGATGAAGCCAATGGGAGGGTAATCACTTTTCTTGAGGCTGCTTTTGTTTTTGTTATTCCAGAATTGCTTGCATTGGTTCTGTTTGTGGTTCCTTGGATTAGAAACTTCATTGAGGTGTTGAATTGGAGGGTAGTTTCGTGGTTGACGTGGTGGTTCTATACCCGGATTTTTGTCGGGCGTGGCTTGAGGGAAGGGCTTGTTGATAACATCAAGTACACGGTTTTCTGGATAATTGTGTTGGCTTCAAAGTTTACGTTTAGTTATTTCCTGCAAATCAAGCCTCTTGTTGCCCCAACAAAGGCTCTTTTGAGGCTTCAAGGCAAATACCGTTGGCACGAGTTCTTTAATAGCACTAACGAGATAGCAGTCGTGTTGTTGTGGGTTCCTGTTGTGTTGATGTATCTGATGGATTTGCAGTTATGGTATACCATATTCTCTTCCATAGCCGGTGCGGTAATCGGGCTTTTTGCCCATTTGGGTGAGATTCGGAATATCGGACAGCTTAGGCTCAGGTTTCAGTTTTTCGCTAGTGCTATGCAATTCAATCTCATGCCCGAAGAGCGGTTACTACGTTCTGACATGTCCTTGGTGAAGAAGCTCCGTGATGCCATCCATAGATTGAAGCTGAGATATGGACTTGGTCAAGCCTACAATAAGATCGAATCTAGCCAAGTTGAAGCCACCAGGTTTGCCTTGATATGGAATGAGATTGTGATAACTTTTAGGGAAGAAGATTTAATCAGTGATAAGGAACAAGAGCTGTTGGAATTGCCGCCGAATGATTGGAATATTAGAGTTATTCGCTGGCCGAACGTCCTGCTATGCAATGAGTTATTGCGTGCTCTTAGTCAGGCCACGGAGCTGGCTGATGTGCCTGACCGGTCGCTTTGGTTTAAGATATGCAAGAATGAGTATCGGCGCTGTGCCGTCATCGAAGCTTATGACAGCGTCAAGGCTGTGCTATTCAAGATTGTTAAGTATGGTAGTGAAGAGTACTTGATCGTTACAAATTTTTTCAAGGAGATAGATGATAGCATTCAGAGAGAAAAGTTTACAGCGGAGTACAACATGTCTTTGCTTCAGAAAATTCATACCAGGTTGATTTCACTCATTGAGCTGTTTCTGCAACCAAAGAGAGATATAAATGGAGCAGTGAATTTGTTGCAAGCCTTGTATGAACTGTCGGTTCGAGAATTACCAAAGGTGAAGAGGTCCATTGAGCGGTTGAGGCAGGACGGGTTGGCGAGTTTCAGTCCCGAAAATGATGTGGGTTTCCTATTTGAAAATGCTGTTGAGTTTCCAGCAGCTGATGATGCAGACTTCTACAGGCAGCTACGTCGCATCCATACAATCCTCACTTCCAGAGACTCCATGCACAATGTCCCGAGTAACCGTGAAGCGAGAAGGCGCATCGCTTTCTTTAGCAATTCTCTTTCATGAACATGCCCCGCGCACCGTTTGTTGAGAAAATGATGGCTTTCAGCGTTTTGACACCTTACTATGATGAAGAAGTAATATCCAAACTAGAAGCACTTCGGCGTGAAACTGATGATGGCATTTCCATGCTGTTTTATCTACAGAAGGTTTATGAAGACGAGTGGAAGAACTTCATAGAGCGAATGCGCAGAGAAGGCTTTGTTGATGAAAATGCTATATGGGACCAAAAGCCAAGAGAGCTCCGACTTTGGGCATCGTATAGAGGCCAGACACTATCTCGCACTGTGAGAGGTATGATGTATTATTTTAGGGCCCTTAACATGCTTGCCTTTCTTGATGATGCATCTGAGACGGACATAAGAGACGGATCGCATCAAATAGCCTCTCATGGTTCGTCAAGGCGAAACAGAGGTTTGAATAGTCCACAGCCAGGCAAGCCACCTTCACGGAAACTGAGCAGAGCCGTTTCTGGTGTAAGCCTTTTGTTTAAGGGGCATGAGTACGGGCGTGCTCTAATGAAATTCACCTACGTGGTTACATGCCAAATGTATGGCCAACACAAGGCAAAAGGAGATTCCCGGGCTGATGATATCTTATTCTTGATGGAAAACAATGAGGCTCTTCGGATAGCGTATGTTGATCTGGTTGACTTGGGAAGGAATGAGGTTGAGTATTATTCGGTTCTCGTCAAGTTCGATCAGCAGCTGGGAAGGGAGGTGGAGATCTATCGGATCAGGTTGCCTGGTCCCTTGAAGCTTGGTGAAGGCAAACCAGAAAATCAGAACCATGCTATAATCTTCACTAGGGGCGATGCAGTTCAGACAATTGACATGAACCAAGACAACTATTTCGAGGAGGCACTCAAGATGCGGAACTTGTTGGAGGAATTTAAGGCCAATTATGGTCTTAGAAAGCCAACTATTTTGGGTCTCCGTGAGAATATCATCACAGGTTCTGTGTCGTCACTTGCTTGGTTCATGTCTGCCCAGGAAACGAGTTTTGTGACTCTGGGCCAGCGTGTTCTGGCAAACCCTTTGAAGGTAAGAATGCACTATGGTCATCCGGATGTGTTTGATAGATTCTGGTTCTTGCCTCGGGGTGGTATCAGCAAAGCTTCTAGAGTGATCAACATCAACGAGGATATATTTGCTGGCTTCAATTGCACCCTTCGAGGGGGCAATGTGACACACCATGAATATATACAGGTGGGCAAGGGGAGAGATGTTGGACTGAACCAGATCTCAATGTTTGAAGCTAAGGTTGCCAGTGGCAATGGAGAGCAGGTCTTGAGCAGAGATGTGTACCGGTTGGGTCATAGACTGGATTTCTTTCGAATGCTCTCGTTTTTCTACACTACTGTAGGGTTATATTTCAATACAATGATGGTGGTTTTGACTGTGTATACTTTTTTGTGGGGCCGCCTTTATCTTGGTCTTAGTGGGGTCGAGGATGCAGCCAAGAATGATTCCGATACCAGCAACAATGAAGCCCTTGGCGCAATCTTGAGCCAGCAGTTTGTTATACAGCTTGGTCTTTTCACTGCCCTCCCAATGATTGTTGAGAACTCTCTCGAGCATGGCTTCCTTCCAGCAGTTTGGGATTTCCTGACAATGCAGGCGGAGCTTGCGTCGGTTTTTTTTCACCTTTTCCATGGGAACTCGCACCCATTATTTTGGCCGGACTATTCTCCATGGGGGTGCAAAGCACTGGGCAACTGGACGTGGTTTTGTGGTGGAGCACAAGAGTTTCACAGAGAACTATCGACTCTATGCTCGAAGCCATTTTGTTAAGGCAATCGAGCTCGGGGTTATTTTGACAGTGTATGCCTCACATAGCCCCGTAGCTGGCAATACTTTTGTTTACATTGTCCTGAATATCACCAGCTGGTTCCTTGTAGTGTCTTGGATAATGGCTCCTTTCGTGTTCAACCCATCTGGATTTGATTGGCTGAAAACTGTAGACGACTTTCAAAGTTTCATGAATTGGCTATGGAATACTGGTGGGGTGTCTAAAACTGGTGATCGGGGCTGGCTTAAATGGTGGTATGAAGAGCAAGATCACCTGAGAACAACTGGTCTTTGGGGAAAGCTTTTGGAGATTATTTTGGATCTTCGTTTCTTCTTCTTCCAGTATGGTGTTGTGTATCAGCTCGGCATTGCGAACGGAAGCACCGGTATAGCTGTTTATTTGCTGTCCTGGATATACATGGTTGTGGCTGTTGGCATCTATATGATCATATCATATGCCAATGATAAATATGGTTTAACGGAGCATATCAAGTACCGGCTCGTTCAGCTTCTCGTCATTCTGGTTTTAGTTCTGGTGGTTGTTCTGTTGCTGGAGTTAACTAACTTCAAATTTAGCGATATCATCACGAGTCTCTTGGCATTCATCCCCACAGGGTGGGGCATCATTTTAATAGCACAGGTGCTTAGACCATTTTTGCAGTCTACAGTGGTGTGGGAGACGGTGGTTTCCGTGGCTCGTTTGTATGACATGCTGTTCGGAATTATTGTCATGGCTCCTATGGCATTGCTTTCATGGTTACCTGGATTTCAGGCAATGCAGACTAGGATCCTGTTTAATGAAGCATTTAGCAGGGGACTTCAGATATCTCGTATTCTCACCGGCAAAAAGACCAACTGAGATGTGAGTAGGGGTAGATTCTAAATTCTGAATTCTCCTGAATTATAGCGAAACAACGTATTTGGTAAGTACCAAACATAAGCTGGTGAAGCCCGTAAAGCAAAATACAATAATTGCATTTAAGTTCGCTAGAGTATAGATGTTTGGAAAATGCACCGATATATTTCTTTTAGGTTTATGCAACTGATTACTATGCTTTCACTGTTCACTGGCTACCGTGTACTAGTTTTTGGTAATTTACAATTTGACATCAAATTATGTTCAGGTATGCAACTGATTATTATGCTTTCACTGCTCACGGACCATGCAATTGCTGATTCACCGGAAGTTCGATGTTTGGTCTTTCGCTTCTTCATCAACTTCATCGCCCTGCTGCTGCTGTTGTACTTAATTGGCTGTTCATATTTCGATTCCACGGACAGAGATTGTTGTACAACTTGGTACTGACATCCTAGGTAGAGAGCATGGTGTTGGTTTTTGATAGAAAGCTATCTTCTGGTTGTGTAAATATTGTCCATATCTAAGTGAGCTTCTTCTCTAGGGCTTCTCAGAACCAATTATTGACTACTGGAATTTCTTCCTGTTCTACTTCATTCCTTGTTAGGTGTAGGCAGAACTATCTCAGATCTTGCTCTAAGTAGTCATGCAGAGCTAAATTTTGTCGTTCCCTTCCTCTGATGTACGATTCCAATTCAATTTGTGCTTCAAAATTATTATGTTGACAACGTCAAGTAATTTTGTGAAAATGAAAATCATAATAAAGAACCTAATTATGTTGGTACTTGGTAGGAATCAAATATCATTGCCTATTGTGTGTGTGTGTGTGTGTGTGTGGATATATATATATATTTTTTAATTATGAATTTTGGCGCCACTTCACAAGTTTTGAATCTTTTGATTGAAGGGGAAAAAAAAATCTCTTAATTGTGGTATAAAATAACTTATTTTCATTCAATCACGATTATAAATATCAGAAATGGCCTCACTTAAGTACGTCCAAGTTTTGCAAAAACAAAAGAAAAACAAAATTCCCTTAAGTCAAAGAGCTAGTAATACTGGATCAAGATCAACAACATTGTCAAAGGACCAAATGACCTTATCTCAGTTGTGAGTATTTTTGTAAACTTCTGCCCCGGGCGATTGTTTACCAAAAACATACATCTCTGCAAAGTTGTAAGATCATGTATGGGGCTGATGCCTGAAATTTAAATTTAAGTACACAAAAAAAAAAAAAAAAAAGAAGGAAAAATCGTTTGGTAATAGCTACTGAAATGCAAAAATGAAAAACAGTTCACCATACCAGTTATCAGTCACAATGTAACAACTGGAAGAAAAAAAAAAAATCAACAAATAAAAAATAACAAAAAACAAAATAAAATCTTGCGTATTCCCCTCAACACCAAAGTCTTTCATATGACATTTTTTTTTTTCTATTTCAACGATTCATGTTCAAGATATACAACCAATGCTGCTCTGACATCAATATTTCGGTACTAAGATATACAGATACTGCCTTGAAAATTCTTAAAAACTGCTTCTGTCATAAATCCTCATTGCTGATCACAGGGACTTTCTCATATACAGAATTCTGTCTAAACCTTCTGGGCAAAATGCTACGGCCGCCGAATCTCTGTTGCAGGAAAATTAGGACAGCAAACAGCAGACCGCAACACGGGATGACGATATCCCAGGCAGTGGAATAGAAATCCATTCTATGGCTTGCGTAAATGTAAGACAGATCCAGGTACGAAGCATAAGCATGGGCTCTATAAAGGTCGTATGCGTGAGGCAGAAGACGAACCACAGTAGTTCCGGCATAAAACAGAGGAGCCAAAGCCTTTTCTACTGAATTGGAGAACAAGTTGAAGAGTATCTGCGGGAGCAGAAAACCATCCATGGCCAAACCAGCATAAGATTTCAGGTCGTTCCAAAGAGAATGCTGCTGGAAAGAATGACGCTGAAGTGGAGCCACTACGTAAGCCTTGCGGTGCGGATTTGGAAACGCCCTCTGTGAGACCCCGGAAGTGTTCTTCAAGTGGTTTACAAACCAAGCAATCAATGCACCGCTTACATAGAATGGTAAAGTAACATAAAGAACCTTCCTCTCAGGATTCCACAAGCTATTTTCATTTCCGCTACCTTGTCTCGATGACCAGGTCAGTTGGAGAAGGCGTAACTGCAAAAGGAAGGCTACCATGGTTACTACTCTGACAATTACTTCGTTTACTTCAAGCCATCCGCCACTTCCAAGAAAAACACTCTGCTGGCTACGGTCGCGGACGAACAAGGCCTCAAAGTTCAACAGCAGAGGAATCATCTGCCCCATGGTAAGAACAATAAGCATCACAATGGAAATGAAAGGAAGTACATCCGGGTGAGATTTTATATAGAAGAGCTGCAAGCCCACAAAGACACACGTTAGGGTGTTGGAAATGAGAACCATCGTTATCTCCAGGTCCATTCTCCAAATGGATGCTGCGGCTTGGCCGGTGTAAATTGAATTAGAAGACAACTTGAGATGCCCAAAATAAAGAGGGTCTGATTTTTCCCTTGTGCTTTCGATAGTACCCTTGATGCTTTTTTCGGATTTTGCATTCACTGGAGAAAACTGGATACTAACCACGACCTCACAGTCTAATGTATCATTTGTAACCAAATTTTGTGCTTTTGATCCAAGTTGACGACATCCCGTCATGCATAACACACCAGTACCCCTATCATAAGTTCCTTCAGCGGAAATTTCCACTGTGTTAGACAAAGAAGAACTATCACGACTGAACTTAAAATCAGGTGGAGGTGCGAAGCTAATCGTGTAGCTAATATTCACTATACTGACGTTCGGAACAACTGAAATCTCTGTGTTCATTACTTGCGGAGAGGAACTCCGGTACCCGAAGAACTGGTATCTATAAAGTTGATTGTCCACATAAAACGGCGCCGAATAACCACTTGCAACTTGTCCTCTGCCATTTCTGACTGACATGTCAAATCTCATGTCCAATGAATGCTCATTTGGGTATGTCTTTCCTTTGCCTCTGGCATCATTCTTTTTCACACAAGTGTTTCTGAGAGTGTCAATCGCAGAATATTCATACTTAACACCTAACAAACCCAATAACTCTTCACTAGATTTCCGAAACCCAATTTTATCAAAGTAGCCCAAACTATTTGCCGCACTTGATCTCCAAATTTCTCCAACAACATTACTCCTCTTATGTAAAGACAAACTCGCCGGAAATCTCAAGCTGATCCCAGCGGAGCAATTTCCAACATAAGCACTATCAAACGACTCGGTAAAATTCAAAATCCGGCACGCAATGGCACAGAATCGATTCTCCTTCTCGTTCCAACCTCCTTCAGCAATGAAAGTAGTGCTTGGCTCGAAAGGAAATCTGTTACCACTGTAGCTAGAGTTGGGAAAACCCAACAGCATTTTCCACTTATTCCCTTCATCACATCTAATCCTCTGAAAAAACATATAATTCGGCACATACCCGAAATTCCCACCAAGAGGATTGCAATTAACACCGTTACAATCATCACCATAATCCAAATCAAACCTCTCTGTGCCTCTAAGAACAGAACATTTCGCATAGTTTGGCAGAGCCAAAAAATTCTCTCCTCTATCCTCTTCATTTAAACATCCATTTTCACTCTCTTTTCCTATCAATTTGTAATCATAATTCGAATCCTGAGACAATGCCAAGATCGAAATCGGCGAAAAATAGCTCGAACTACCAATATCATCCAAACTCTCTAAACCTCCCCTGATTAAGCTACTGTATATAGTAGAATCACTTGGATAATTAAGCTTAAGAACAACGCGAAGAGAGTTCACCGTACCACTATTAAGAGCCGCGCCCGATCCGATCATGCAAAGCTTCCGAGAACTCTCCAACCAAAACCCCTGGAGCGTGAAGCTCACGCGCCGGTTCCGCAAAGGAAACCTCGGTCCCCGGAACCGAACCAAGCGGAGATTCCGGCGACTGGAGTACGGCGAAGAGTCGCGGAGGTTCAGCGTCGCTCGGTAGCTGTAGACGCCGTCGGCCAAAGTCGTCCCGGTACCGTACGGATGGAAGAGCACAAATTGGGGCCTCTCGGCGCCGCCGGTAGCCGGAGTTAGGTTGAAGAGCGGGTTTCCGCCTCGGAAAGAGCCAATCCGGAAGTCCGACGCGGCGGAACCGGAGGGGAGGAAGCGGTCGGAGCGCGGGGGCGAGCGGGGGACGATGTGGTTGCAATGTCGGTCGTAGGAGCTTGCGAAGTCCGAGGTTAAGATCGGCGCTTCTTCGATGGAATTGCTGGAAACGAAGTTGGTGCAGAGGATGAGGAAGACGATGAGGAGGAGGAAGTGGGAAGTAACCGCCATTGTTGTGGGAGAGAGAGCAGATCAAAGCTCGTCTCGTCGTTTTCTGAGTTTGCTCTGTTTCGTTGTTTATGAGGACTCAAAACAAACAAACAAACTTATTGGCGGTTGGCTTTTCTTTTCTTTTCCATTTTTTTAAATATATGGGTGAATCTGTAGTAGAGACCTTTCTATGGTCTTTACCGGTAAAGTCATTTTTTAGACCGTTAAGATTCAATCGAATGGTTAAAACGTTGATGGTGTACGATACTTATCGTACACCTTACCTCACATAATCCTTCTCACCCAAACTCTTCTCCGTCACCGGCGATCTTCTCGCCGCCGGCGACGGACGCCGGCAACTCACCCCCGACGCCGGCAACCCACCTCCGGCCCCCCCAGCCCCGGCCGCCGGCGACCCATTTTCTCTCTCTTCCCCTTTCTCTCTCTTTTCTTCTCTCTCTTCCCCTCTCTCTTCCCCTTTCTCTCTCTTCTCCTCTCCCCCGACGCCGGCGACCCACTCCGGCCCCTCCACCACCGATCCCAGCCCCGGCCCCGGTCGGCCGGCCGCCGGCGACCTCCGTCTCTCTCTTCCCCTTTCTCTCTCTTCTCTTCTCTCCTTCTTCCCCTCTCTCTCTTCCCCTTTTCTCTCTCTTCCCCTCTCTCCCGCCGCCCCCCACCCCCAGCCCCCCGATACCCCCCGTGCGCCCCCCCCTCCCCCGGCCTCCCCCCACCCCCCTGCCCCCTCGGCACCCCCCCCGACGACCCCCCCTCTTTCTCTTCCCCTTTCTCTCTCTTTTCCTCTCTTCTCTCTCTCTCTTCCCTCTTCTCTCTCTTTTCCTCTCTTCTCTCTCTCTCTTCCCTCTTCTCTCTCTTCGCGGGCCGACGGGAGGGGGTGCCGGGGGGGCAGGGGGGTGGGGGGTGCACGGGGGAGGGGGGGCCGCAAGGGGGGGCCGGGGGGCTGGGGGTGGGGGCCGGGGGTGAGGGGCGGCGGGAGAGAGGGGAAGAGAGAGAAAGGGGGAAGAGAGAGAGGGGAAGAGGGAGAGAAGAGAAGAGAGAGACGGAGGTCGCCGGTGGCCGGCCGGCCGGGGCCGGGGCTGGGATCGGTGGTGGAGGGGCCGGAGTGGGTCGCCGGCGTCGGGGGAGAGGAGAAGAGAGAGAAAGGGGAAGAGAGAGGGGAAGAGAGAGAAGAAAAGAGAGAGAAAGGGGAAGAGAGAGAAAACAGGTCGCCGGCGTCCGGCGGCCGGGGCTGGGGGGCTGGAGGTGGGTCACCGGCGTCCGTCGCCGGCGAACGGACAAGAGTTTGGGGGGAGGTATTGTGTGAGGTAAGGTGTATGATAAGTATAGTAAATCAACAACATTTTAACTGTCCGATTGAATCGGACGGTCTAAAAAAAAGGTATGTATGGTACTGCTCGTGATATTTATAACGATTTAGCAATCGGTTTTATTACTGCTCATGATATTTATAACGATTTAATATGTATTTATACATCTAGTATTAGGCCATTAGGTGAACCTCATATAATAACTGTAGTAGGTCCGCCGAAAAGATAAAAGTTGCATTCTTTAAGATCTATCAATACGTAAAAATTCCTATCTCAGGATTTATCTTCCCACTTTTGGCTTATGACAGGGTCCACTTCACTCCTCAAGTACATATCCTTTTTTTTTTTTTTTTCTCCCCTTCAAGTTTGTGTTTTGTTTTGTTATTTCTGATTGATTGCCTTTATCCTTGCCTGTTTGGGCCTGCTTTGTCTTGCTCTTGTTATCTTGGAGGTAGAGAGGGATTCAACTTATAATCGAGTCAGGTATATATCAGTCGTAGAATTATCGCTAAATTATGTCAGTAACCATGAGATCACAGACTTACAAGCACACAAATCCAACTTATTGCTGTTACTTTATAGTTTTCTTCACAACACCAATACTTATGTTACACCATATGAGGGATTTTTTCCACCTCATAAAAACACAGTAAACCCCAAAACAAAAACACACTTTTTTTGTGCTTTTGTTTTGATTTATTCTCTCTCTCACACTCTTAAAATTTTGTTTCTTTGTTTGCATTTTTTTTTTTTTGAATGGATTTCAAGCAACACACTTGTAATTGTACATGTTATACAAAAGAGGGGACTGACTTGGTTTGTCTTTCTGTCACTTGGAACTTTTGCAGCAAGCAGCCTGTTCATTTTTCCGGCGTTGGAAGCCGGCTGCAATTGATTCCCTTAGCGGAAAAGGCCTCTACAAGCTTCGGGAAGAGTTTCGAGAGCATAATTTTCAAGCCTGTGGAGCTTCCCTTTTGACGGTCCTCATCAGTTGTGCCACAACCAACAGCACACCCTACCGGAGCTCCTTCCATGTATGCCTTGCAGGCTGTTAGTATATGGTACGCACGTCGAGTGAAGTGTTCCTCCACAAGGGCCTCAAAATGCTGCAAAGTAACATGTTTACTTAAAATGCTGTCCATTTTTCACGTAAATGATGCTCAAGACTAGTACATATCGGAGCATGTCTTTTGACACGAAAATGATAAAGGGAATCGGTAGTACCCAACCCCACAACTCATTATGGAACCACACATAAGCCCTGCAAGTTGGGCCCTCCCGGCAGTTAGCTATGGTGTTGGGACCTGCTAATGCCCCATAGCACAGCTCTTGAGATAATTTCGATTAGAATATGCAAAATTTACTACATTTTTATATTTCATAGATCATACGATGATAGTTGTGTCTCGTGTTAATTTGTCATGCTATTTACTATCTAGGAAAAGCCATATGGTTTAAGCAGTGTACCTTTGGTGGCTTGTGGAGCAGGTACAACATGGACTTGCAGGTCATAAGGAATGCGTTCTCATTGTAGCTGACCGAGTTCTTCTCTCCTTCGGCTTTCCCCACCTGCTGATCAAATCCAGCTTCATTGAAGTAAGGCTTCTCGTTAAGCACAAGGGCTTGAAGAGAGAGAAGAACTTGAAGAATAGTGGAGCTCCCTGGATTCCACACTTCGGTGTCGGTGCCAGTCCATGTGTTGAGAAGACTGAGACAGACCTTTCCAGACTCGTACAGGTTCGGGTTAACACGAAGCCCACCAGAAATATAATGCACCATCTGTCAAGAATTTTCATATCGAAGATAACTAGTGTGAAATTTTTATCCACATATAACACGCAGATGTTTTCATAAAGTTTAGAATCATCTATATACCGGGCTTTACAACAATTATAAAAGAGAAACGGTAAGCACTGCAGAAACTTACCGGTGGTTCATGAGGATACGCCGGAGGCAGATATATGTCTAAGAAGAAAAGTCCGTCATGGTATGGAGTTCCAGGTGCACCAACAATGGCTGCTCGGATAAGATCCATCCTTTCCTCAAAGATGCGGACATAGATAGTTTCTGTTAAGATCATAGAAAAGCTCTTATAAGTAAAACCAAAACTATGATCGAAAAAATTTGATAGAGAAGTAAACAAATGATATCAAACAATAATTTGCTAACGGAGACGCTTAATGGGACAAAAGGGATTTAACTACTAACCGGGGAGATCTTTCTCTAGTATGCTCCACTCTTGCTGAACCTTCTTTACCCAGCTTCTTTTCACCTATCAGGGAACAAAATACAATGAAAAGGGAATTAAAAGGATTATCTTGAGTAATAGAATGTGATAATTAGTCCAAAGGTAACAAGTTCTCACCTGAGATACCGTGAATCCTTTACCGGCGGTTACAAAATTGTGATCTGAGCAATCTGAAGCCATATCGAACTGCCTAAACTTGTCTGGAATCTCGTTATCCGTTGAATGCAGCAGATTTGTATTCTCCAGAAGCTGTTTAGCTTCCTGATTTAACATTTTCTTTACAAATGTGTCCAAGTCATCAATTATCTGTGGCTCATTGCACAGATCACTCCCTTCCACCACTTCTTTTTCTTTAGGGATCACAGGTTCGCTTGAGACTTCGGGAATCTGGACCAATGGTGTTGAACCCAAGAGGGATGTGGAACCAGTGGCACCGAGTAGACTTGAAGCAATGCTTGTGAAAAATCCGATGGCAGCTTGTGGAAGGAAGAGAGAAGTGGACTCCCACAGGATTTTCTTGCAACCATTCCCAACACAGTCCGAATTCAGCAAACTCTGGACATGAAACTACCGTTATTCGATGTTGAAAAGAGCAAACATCATGTAATATATATTATACATCAAATTACATGCTTTATTTCTCCAATAGAAGTAGCTAACTTCAACACCTGTACTTTTGAAATCCTTTTCAATTCTATCTTATATTCTTGCTCAATCTCAATATATCACTTCCAGCTTCACTAATTTCAGATGATTTTTTACTTAATTACTCATTTTCAAAACATCTTTTCCACAGTAAAAGTTTGTTCGGTACTATTAAGCACCCGAATCATAATGACAAAAGCCAAAGAGAAAGAGAGCAAGTTTTACCTTTTTATCCATTGAAGTTTGTTTGTCATGTTCAATCATCTCTTGATTCAAGTCCTCCACATCTTCATCCACTGATACTGCAGCTGAACGGTCATTTTTATCAATCCGACAAATTTCACAAGGCGCAACCTGTCAGAACAATGAATGAATAATATCGATTCTCACTTTCCTACTACCAATCCAAACACACAATAAATCCCAAAAAATAAAAAACAAAAAGTATGTTTGTGAAGATTCAGTACCTTGCTTATAATACCACAAGCCCATTTCACCTCCACAGCACCATTTTTTAAACCTATAACATTGCCAATGCAAGATAGGTAACATTTATCCAGAAACTTGTTCTCATCACTCCCATAGTTTTTGCCTTTCGTTGCCCTCTCCTCAACCACGGCCTCCGTGTTTTTATCGGCTTGATCATCAGACTGGTTCTGCATCAATCTAAACACAATATCACCAAAACAGTAGCAGTAGTCTGGGTGCTCAACGAGCTCGTAGGCACTCACAGTTTCTACCATCTCTTTACCATCCAAATTTTTCGTTTCGGTGGTAGTGATCATTTTCCACTGCACCTTCACTGTTCGCTCCTTTGCATCCATACCCAAAACCACACCCCATCTTTGGCTGCTAGTCATGAGTGGATCATCGCCAGTGCCTTTCTCGATCACAAATTGCTCGGGCCAAAACTCGTAAGAATTTACTACACTCGCAGGAAGCAATGCCTGTGAGTCTAGTCCCAAAGAGATACTCCCACTCTGCCACACAACATTGACTTTTGTTTTAGTCTTCACAATCACAAAAATTTCGCCGAAGTTTGAACCGAGGCTTCTTCCTCTATTCCCTCTCTCGAAATTCTTATGCTTGTTCGACACGTTAGGAATAATCTGTTCCACAACATCCTTATGACCAGAAACTGGAACCATACACCAGTCACCAAGTTGCCAATTTGCATGCAAAAAGCATGACAATAGTGTCAGCTTTTTCGAGTCCAGCGCACGTGGCGGTGAAGAAAGATCAGGATTACTAGCTGTGAGAACAGACGCGAGCCAATCAACATATACCAACCCTGCTTCAACAGCGCTAACGGTTCCTTCATCTTGATTTTCCCTCCAAGTTCCGCATAGCCACCCGGCTGACTTGGAAACGTTTGAAAGTTTAACCTTGACTCTCTGTCCTGGATAGTACGGGTATTGTACATCTTCGAGGATGTTTGGAGATATAGGTACCAGCCTATCTTGATCCATGGTGTTGACCTCATGTTTTGTCCCGTCATCAAAAACAACGGTTACGCGATCAATTACCCTCTCCACTCGACCAATCCATGGCCCGCAAACAACATAATCTCCCACCGAAAAGGATCGAATCTTCGATAGATTTTTGGAGTTCACATCTTTTACAATCTTCCCATGAACGTTCTCCAAATCGACAAGCATTTCAACGCCAACAACTCTGCCCATCTGCCCTGATGGATCTGTCACGGAGAAACCATGTCCCCATGCATAAATCCTCTCTCAAATGAGAGAAAATCATCAATTTTCTCGATGCTCTGCTCCAAACTTGACAAAATGCTCCGAGCTTGCCCACCATACAAGAAGTCGATTTCCTCTTGGTCCTCCATGCCACTTTCACTAGAACTCTCCCAGTCAGAGTCAGTAAGGAGGAGATCCATCGTGAAAATGCCTACCAGTAGACAACTGTACATGGTTCAGTGTCAGTAACATTATATGAAGTCTACATATATAAGTATTTGCAACGTATATTCCAAGTACTATTAAAAATAACAAGGAATATATGATTAAGGATGCACAAAAAATAAGTAAACCATGTTTAAGGTATCCTACCTCAATGACAAAAGTAGATAAAACCAGAACTATACTCTACGGAGGAACTTTTTCCAAAAAAGACTTGGATAATCTTCGGTAACTCACAAAGACGGGACGTCAGGACCTTTCTTAGGCTTTGAATTTCCTCAAGAAAGAATATAAACCTGTTTAAAACGATGATAAGAATATATGAGGAAATAATATTGTGTGATAGATTTTAGAGATGCTAATAAGAATATCAAACATACCTATGATATAGTAATAGAGAAAGAGGTAGAACAATACCGTCAAGAAATGCAGAACATCCAACATCCGTTTCAGTCCTCAAAGTCCTCAGGGGGCAGTGCTATAAGATCAGTAGTTTGTGTAGATCCCAGAGGACAAACTGATGATATATCAAACGATCTTTTGGATAAGCAGTTGAGTATCCAAATGATTTTCGACACAAATGATGTGCCGATATCTCCAGCAGGGTGTTTCACCACTAACACTGGAGATACAATGCCAAAGGAGATTTGCCCTTTACAAGGACGACGAGAGTCGACGAAGGACTCCCTAATGCCAAAGGAGATTTGCCCAACGAATGGACTCAAGATTTCTTCTGGGAGGAAAATCTTCCCGGAAGAAATTTTGATACGAAGTTCCCGACTGCAGATGCCAATGAATTGCAACTGCCGGATGAGAATTTTTCCCAAAGGAAGGAGTGAATTTCCCAGACTAAAGACAAAATGCCAAAGGAGATCTGCCTTACAGCAAGGGTGGAGAACAGATAGATTGATTTCCAATGATAAATGGGAATATCACCTGACCGAAGGGAAATTTTGTAACTTTTGCCAAAGGAGATTTGCCCAACAGAGCTGAATCATTAATTGATATTATGTTCTAGGTATGACTATGACTAAAACTAATAAAAGATCCTAAGTTTATTGCCAAAGAAGATTTGCCCCACAATGAAGCCAAAGTTACGGTTCGGGTTCAATGACTGGTAAAGTTGTTTGAATAGAATAAAGAGTTCAACCATCAACAGAACTCGGGATCTAAATAAGCAACATACAACCCACCAACAAAGAGCAAATCAGAAGATCATGACTCTCAAGACAGCCATGTGTAACTGCAAGACGCCTTTTCAAAGCCAAATCTAGAGGGAGCTTCTCCTACCAGCTTATAAATTCCGGGAACCTGCAATGAAAAGAGCTTGTTTTCATTCTCAATATCACAAAATCAACCGAAGTCAAAGTATGTGATTCACGTATTTTATCGATTTAGTTTCACATACACAGTGGAATCCATCAAAAGCTAGCTTTGAAAGACTAAAGTAACAACAGCATATGTGTCCAGGTTAAAAATATAGAAAACCGAATTATGAATGAAAACCAGGATCTCGAAAATGTAGCAGATACTAGAATTTCAACGTCGTTTAAGAACAACAGAAATTAAAAAAAAAAAATTTTTGATAAATTCTTTTGTAGAAGACATAAACTCGGAAAGAATGGCTATATGGTGCTTCAGATTTCCTAAAGATTAAATTTAGCTACAATAAATTAGATAAGAAAAACTTGTATTTTAATCTCCTAGAGGGCTGCTAAAGGAGTAGTGTTTCAAGGGAAGTAGAGCAACTGTTTCAGAAATACAGAAACTCTACCTCCAACTAAATTTTTGGAGAAAATTAGAAGTAAACACTTTACATAATATTTTTATATTTATATTGCTACGTTAATTTGATCACTGACACAAAATTTTGCATGTAGATACATCCCAATTATTTAAAAAAAAAAAAAAAAAAAAAAAAAAACCATAATCCCAAAACTCATTTCATCCAACAGCTTCAAAACCAACACTAGATATTAACATAAGAAAAAACATAAGAATTGACAAGTTAAAACTTCAAAACTTCTAATACAACAATAATAAAAGTCTTGCTTCACATATAATAAACGAAAGAACAAATAAGTGAATATATAGATAAACAGAAACAGAAACAGAAACAAAAACAAACAAATAAAAGAGAGAGAGAGAGAAAGAATTGTACCATTTGCTGCTCTGGAACCATTGAAAGATGGCAAATTGACATAAGCAAGACCAAACAGGGACCAGAAACAGCCTTAAAATCTCCAAAAGCTGGAGAAAGAAGCTCGACCCAGATCACAACTTCTTGCAATAAATTGGCTCAACTGATTTTTTTCCTACTTTTTTTTTCTTTTTTTTGGGGGGGGGGGGGGGGGGGGGGGGGGGGGGGTGTGGTTGGAGGGGTTCAATTTCTCTCAAACACTTGGTAAGTGCGAAAGAGAAAAAGTGACAGCTTGACACAAAGGAAAAAGATGAGAATTCAGAGAGGCCAAGTCCCTCCCTGAATCCAGCCCATCATGCCACCATAACCAGACCTCGAAACCATTGCACGCTGACAAACATACACAGAGCTCTTCTTATTAATATTCTCTCTCTTTCTGTTTCTCTCTCTAAAATGATCTATAAAATGATGAAATGGGGTGTTTTGCTTCTCTCTCTCTCTCTCTCTCTCTTCTCAGTTGGTTTGGGACGTCGAAGGTGTTGGGTGTCGGGTGAGTGGGGTTGGTATTTTTGCAAAAGGCCAATTAGATATAGAGAGACTATGGAATGGATACCTGGAAGAATATACCAACAGAATCCGACGCATGGGACACGTATCGTTGTACAACTGAACAATTATAAACTTTTATTTTCCCAATTCTACCCTTCACACTTACACATATTATATATTATATATGTTTGAAAAAATATACATATAATTTTTTTGAAAATTGAGAATGAGGATCTGAATTTTGTATATGATTGAGTCACATGTTAAATTATAATTAGATTATTTAGAGTATGGTTGTAATTACTATATATATATATATATATATCATTTTAGTACCTAGAGTTAAATATTTTTTTTTCAATTTAATACCTTCGAATTTAGAAAAACTCATTGATGTATCCCGTTATTTAAAAAAATATATCAACGACGTAACTAAGTCATTTTCTGAGACATGAAATGACAGATTTACCCTTTTATTTAAAAACTTAACTTAATTAAATGAAAAAAACATAATTTTTAAAAAATTCATATAGGTTATTACATTTAACCTGTTTTATATTTTTCTTATTGAAATTTCTTTTAAAATATATGTTTTTTAAGTTAAAAAAATTTAATTAAAAGGGTGGTGGAACTATCATTTTATGTCTCAATAAAGAGACCTAAGATACCTTAACGTTATTTAAAAAAAAAAAAACATGATAATTCAAAAGATTTCTCAAATATGAAGGTGCCGTAATTTTAATGGTGTTTGATATCATTTTCAGAATCTTTTCACACGTTTTTTCCGATACGGGTGTTTTGAAATGTTTTGGAACTAGTGTTTTACTTCTATTTTTGTTCTGTTTTGGTTTAGAAAATAAAAACATTTTTTTTTTTTTACTAAATCTCCGTTTGGTAAGTTAGTTAGAAATGAAATTTTTAAGTTGGAATTGGTTGACTTTTTAAAAATTAGTTATCAATTTTATTGACTTTATAGAAAAAGATAAAAATTGATATGAAAAAATACAGTTTAGTTTAAGATGAACTCAAACGTCAAACGGAGTGTAAAATCATTTTTTTTCTAAAAACATAATTTCAGAAATAATCTCAGTATTATTCTAAAAAAAATCTTATTTCTATTTCATATAAAATAAAATAAAATCATTTTCAAAAAGCTACTAATCACAATTTCATGAACGATCCAAATATCATCCTTAAAAAAACAAAAAATTTTTTTTTTTCTCATTGCTATGTCATGCCCAAAATAATCCATTTCCAAAACCCTTATTCCAATTCTGCCCTTCAATGCATTAATTTTCGTATTTCGATTTTTCTTAATTAGAGAAAAAACTAGATGTAGGAATTCCATTCATAGTCTAATTTTGACAAAATTTCCGTCAAATTAACAGAATATTTAACTATCATATGCTTTATAAGATTCCCTATATTAGATTTATGTCTATGTTCTCAATCCTTTAAATTAGCTCAGTTATAGAGTCCCTACTAATCTACCATGTCAACGCAATCATGAAAAAATAAACTAAAAACTAATAATACTCCCCCTCCAAAGTGGAAATCCAACGGGAGGTTATAAATGGACGCAAATATTATTTATGTGTTACTTTATAAAAACAAACCACTATTAAATATTTTTTATTGTCAAATTTTAGACCCCAGAAAGCCATTAGAATATATATACTTATATATATATATATATATATTTACATTTGTGATAAAATAAATAAAAAAACAGCACTTAAAGTGTAGACCTATATTTACCTAAATTTCAAGTACTCCTGCGTGTCTAAGACCACCACAAAAGAAAGAGTGATCAAAGCATCAGAGTATTTATAAGAACGTGGATACATTCGGTTATTGTAATTTTTTAATTAGAAATTTATTAAAATTTAATTAACATACAATTTTTTATTTAAAATATTATTATATATGTTGATGCCGAAAACGTCTCCGGCAGCAACACCCAAAGTAACAACGTCGTCCGGTCAGTTCAGGCCAGTAACTCCGCCGTCGGTCACCTGCAAAAGAGAAGCACCTCGGAATGATGGGGACACCGGTGTGTGGTGTCTGCCGCGGGCACTCCGATGCTTAAGTCAGTGATGATACTGATGAGCGTAGGGAGAGGTAGAGATTTGGCAAGGCAAAAATGACCGTACCTGAATTCGTGTATTTTTCTTCTATTTATAGGCGTCCTCCCCGGACTCGGGTGCTCGGGGCGACCCGGTCGGGTCGGCTACCTAGGGCGCCCGGCAGGGGGCTAGGGTTTTAGGCCTGCAGGGGCTACTGACCCAATGGGCGTGCGCCACGTGGGGCCTGACTCAAAGTAGGGGACAGAAGGGTGACTGTCGCCGGCGCCTGCAGGGGCAGGTTTTGTCAGAGTAGGTGGCGGCGGGTGGCGAAGTGATGTTCTGCAGGAGTAGGTGGGCGGTTGCCTGTAGCTGATGGGTGCCAGGGCAGGATTAGTGTCAGCTGAGGTGACCGCGGGCCCAGATGACCTGCGCAAACCCGGAGGCAACCGATACAATGGGTTAATCCGAGAACACCACGGCCCGCGAACACAACTAGCTCTCGCGGAGTCACAGGATGTTATCGGCTAATGTCTCGGTCAGCCGACTATCCGAGACGGTGCATGTATATCCGAGAAGGTGGGAAGATCGAGGAATGTGGTCGGCAGTGGTACTTTGTGGTCGGAGCAGAGAAACCGACATCAACAATATAATACTATTTAGATATTGATATAATAAATATCCCTAAAAAAATAATACATTAAAATCATCTAATTATTATAATATAGTATAAAAAAAAGTTACAAACGACGTTTTGTAATACTGTCATATAACAGCCCATAAATATATACATATATATTTACATATATAATAAAATAAAATATAAAAAATAGCCCATGAAGCGTAGACCTATATTTACCTAAATTTCAAGTACTCTGCATATCTAAGACCACCACAACAAAAGAAAAGAATGATCAAAGCACCAAATTTTGTACTTCTTTTTTCTCTCTCTTTGTCTGAACTTGTGTTTGATAAAGACCTTTTAGGCTTCTTTATAAGAAGCTTACATGTACTATTTTTCTTTTCCATAGTTAGGATAAAGAATATTCTTCACCTTCATTCAAAAATGGGTTGTGGAATTCATAAACATTCATAAAGAGGTTAGTAATGCTATTGCGTTTGTTTGTTTCAAGAAAGTGAAAAATACACATATTTACCCTCTATTTGGATGGAGTGTCCAATTTCCGAAATTGGAAAATTTTTACAAAAAAATATTTGTCTCAATTTTTTCCATCATTCTCTCATTTTGAAAAAGAAAAATTATCTCATTTTAAACTTACTTTGTACAGTACTCTTTTGAAAAAAGAAAATGAATCTTTTTGAAATCTTTTCATAATGCACTATTCCCAACACTATTTTTTTCTCATTCCAAACAACTTTTTGTTTTAAAAAAAAAATTTTACGCATCCAAACATTATATTATCTCAAAATGAAAAGAATTTCTCATTTAAAATAAAAAAAATTTTCTTTTTTGAAAATGCACATGTGATCCAAATAGAGACTTACTTTCTAGTTCAAGCACAAATAAATGAGGATTTGACAGAATTCTTTTGGCAAACTTGATGAGTTTGGGGACCAATTTGACAGAATTCTTTTTTTTTTTTTTTTTTTGGCACGAACAAATTGAAGAGTAAAAACCTACACCAACAATGCACTAAAGAATATATAACAAAAGACATTTGCAATGAAAGTGACAAGTTCCTAACTACCTTCTTTTCCACTTCAAATAACCACACAAAAATTTTTATTTTATTATATTAGTAGTGTTACTGTTTTTCTCCTTTTGGGATAGACAAAGTGGAAGTTACTTTTTTTTTTTTTTTTGTTTCTCTCTTCTTTTTTTGTACTTTCTGCTATGAATTTTCCCTGTTTATGATCCAAATTCCAGTTACCCTCTGGTGATGTTAAAGGGTCAAAATATCCACAAAGAGATTTGCGCCTCTCTTTTTTTTTTTCCCAATTTTTTACACAAAAATGTAATCATTTAAAAAGTTTCCAAGTTTAGAAGATTTTTGAAGTACTAACATTTATCACAGTGGCATTGCCATTCCCCCATTTTTGTAAACTACTTTTGAGCCAACCCCACCTCCAAAAATCCATTTTTGATGATGTTTAAGCCTCCTCAAAAATTGACTGTCAAAGCACCAAGCAAGTTGGACCTGTAAATTCCTTCACTAGTTCTCTCTTTTGACTCCAATTTTACTGATCTTTAACTTTTTCCCTCTTTTTTTTTTTTTCATGCACAAATTTTTATTCTCAATTTTTTTTCCAGTCAATAATCAAAATGTGTTATTTCTAGTGTCAAAATTTTACCATAGCCCATTGGTGAAAAAGGTTAATTAGTGAGTTCATAGGATTTTTCTTATGCAACTTTGGCCATTTCTTGATCAATTTCTTCAAATTTTTTCCCATTTCTTTCTTTCTTTCTTTCTTTCTTTCTTTACCAATATATGTAGAATAGGCACAGTACACATAGAAGAGCACACATGATAATTATGTGCATTATTTAGTATAGTGGATTTCATGCATCAGAACAACACTACATTTGGCCTATTTTGCAATAAGGCCAATAGCTGTTTAATATATATTTTTTTCTGTCATTATGTAATAGTTGTCATTGTGAGAAACCACAATCTTAAAAATCAAAAAGTAAAAAATAAAAATAAAATTTGCCTGAAGATCTAGAAGTAGAACAGGAGCTCCATTATTAGAAAGCATTGTAGAATATTCAAATGCCAATTTCACGGTCCTACTTGTTATTGTTAAAAATATAAATAATAATAATAATAATATGTTTTTTTTTTTTAACAAACATACCAAAGCAAATAACATATATAACTCATAGACAAATCAATTACGAGCAGAATCAATATCGTTCTCATTGTAGCTTTTCTGTTGAAGGTGGATGCTGGAATAATTCTACCACTTAATTAAATAATAATAATAATAATAATGATGATGAATATAAATATAAATATAATTTTTTTTACCATGCAAATGCAATAACCAGAATAGTAGAAGGGTCACTCACTATGTAGGGACTCTATTCTCTAGAGCGTTTGCCAAAATGGGTTTCACATGCTCACGCTTCTTATCAACATCAAAGGCGCATTATGTCTCTCCTGGATTTTTGCCCTTTCGAAGAGTCTATCTCATTGCATTAAAACTGTACTTAAAATTAAAATTTAAAAAAAAAAACATTGAAAAGATAGAAAGACCATAAACAATGAGAGAGTACAGGAGTATCACTTTTAAAGTAACCCCCTTTTGGAAGTCAACTTGTAATCACATTAGATGGTACGATTTCTTAATAGGGTAAACTTTTCTTTTACGCATTGTTTTACATATTATTGGGAGCGTGAAGATAAAATTGATCTCTTTTTTTATTCATTAATTAAAAGAAAAACCTCATGTAACTTCCCTTCTTTTTAATTTAGACCTTGTTCTTGTGTAAGAATAGAGAGGGAATAATTTCTTCAAAAGTAGAAGAAGAAGAAGTACAAAACATAATAATGGCCATGATAATGGTGGGTGCAAAGTTAGAAACAGAAGAAGTAGAACAAATATCTTTTTGGCTAATATTTTTAAGTATTATTACCTTTGTTGTGTTTATTGATTCTTCTAATTACTTAGGGTCTGTTTGGTGTACAAGTTCAAGATGAGATTTTTAAGTTTAAATAGTAAATTTTTTTGAATTTTCAGAAAAGACAAAAAACTTTTTGGGAAAAAGACAAAAATTTTTAATAAAAAGACAAAAAAAAATTTGAAAATCTTAGTTTGGACTTGAACTCCAAACTCACCATTAAACTAATTTCTTGAATAGAAAATGTCTTCACAACCTTTTCCCCATGGATAAATAATTGGATACTTGTGTCCTAGATTTACTTTCCTTCCTCTCTTGACTATTCCAATGTTTCGCTTGTGGCATAGCTCACACACACACACACACACATATATATATAATATATATATATATGTGAGTGTGTGCGTGTGTGTGTAAGCAATATGAGTAAATTTTAAGCTGAAATATTGGGTCTTACAACTTTTATTAAGAGAAGCACTTGGGTAGGCAATCAAAAGATAAGTCTCAAAACCGATCTCATTGACCCTTGATGGCTCTAAGGAGACATCTCGGTGGTTAGTGACCATTTTTGCAGAAGATTTTGGTCGAATGTTCTGATTGTACCTCAATCTCGTATTTATACCTTTTGGAGTAGAAATGTCTCAACTATCTATTCTAAGTGATATATACGTATGTATAGTCTCAATCTTTTCATAGCTTCGAATATTTATAATTAGATTGTTGCAACACTCGCAATTCTCATTAGACATTTTATTTTAGGAAGCATAATGGTTAAGTTTATTCTATCTCACATTTGCATTGTATATATAATACATGCATATGTACGTAAAGCTTGTGGTTGATTTGCCTCGTGTGATGTGTGTATTTGTTTGTTTGTGTGAATATAAAAGAAAAAAAAAAAGCAGAAAAGAGAGAGATTATGGATTGAAGCATAATGCGCTTCTACTTATGTAAATGAAAATTACAGCCCGCTTGGAGAGACATATGGAGATGGTATTTTGAATATTGGGTTAGAAATGTGTGTTTGGAAATAAAACTTTTGAAAAATTTCTGTGATATAGAAAATTATGCAAAAAATTGAAATGTGTTCGGAAAAAAAAAATACAAAATGAACCTTATGTTGTTAGTCTTGTCGTTATGAGCTTTTTTGACATAAAAATTATCTCATTCCGGTTTGAAATGAGAAAGTTATAGACTTTTGAAGTTTGAGTTTTTTGAAAATTTAAGAGAGGAATTGTTCAATATAAAGTTAGAATTTTAAAATCAAGATGACGAAATACCATCTTCAGATGACGTCCTCAAATGGGCCCTTACTTTTTTGATTAAACGGTTATTGGTAGTTTTGATTTAAAAAAACAAACCTATTTTTACAATAGGACCTCACAGCAATAGAATACATTTTTTATTATTAAATATGACAAAAATTATATCAAAATAAGAAAAATATGACTGTAAATGCATACATAACAGCTAAAAAATATATTAATTTTAGTGTTTTTCTTTTTTTTCAAATCCTACCGTTAGAATCTCCTAAAAAAAAAAAAAAAATGCAAAGTTGCCAACCCCATGAAGGAAACTCGACCATTAAAATTTGACTCCAACAGATTGCCAATGAGAGAGAGATTCCCAAAATTTGATTAGTCACAACTTACTTATGATTCAACTAGTAAAGAAAGACTCTGCTATTGTTCCTGTTGTCCCTATCAAACAGAGTGCACAATTCACAAGAGGCTTTTAACCTTTTGGAACCTGGAATTTGATCATCTTTTTTTTTTTTTCATTAAACTAGCTTTATAGCACGTTTCACAATTTCAAAGGACCAAATTGGCACGTCATGAACTTATCTGTTATGCAATAGGGCGAAAAATATATTTATTATTTTCAAAATTTTTACCTCTATAATTAGTGGCCAGCGTTGCCCTAGACTTAAAAAAAAAAACAAAAAAGCATAGATTATGTTAATTTGAACATCACTAATCAAACAAAAAGATTAAGTTCCCGTTTGATATCCCACTTTTAAACCTCTAATTAAAATTTGAATTTACTATTTGAATTATAAATTTGAACGTGTAATCCAAACGAAGTCTAAAAAAATACACAAAAGAGTAGTTATGTGGTTAAAAAAAAATGCGTCACTACAAATGGCTCTCAAAGAAAAGTTTAACTTCTCTTCTTCTTTGTTTTTTTTTTTTTTTTCTTTTAAATTGAAAAAAAAAAGTTCTAAAATAATACAAGTGTTTTACGTTAATGGAGATTGTTTTATCAAGGGAATATGCGTGAGATGGGAGTGGAAAAACTATTGTGACAAGGAATTCCATTAACATAATCATATTAAAACCGAAAGTGGAAGTCACATAAAGTGCTTTTATGAAATATGCCAAACTCTTTTTTTCCTTTTCTTTTTTGCCTTTGTTTTTTCCTCAATTAAAAACTTTGTAGTTGGAGGAGGATTTGATAGGTGGCAAAAGAACTTAAAGGGCGTCCACTGAAAACCACTTTGTATTAAGGGAGGAAATATTCTTCTATTTTTAAATCTCACGTCTCCTGGCCACTTCAGCCACCAGAGCAGTAGTATGCACAAATATTGTTAGACTTCTTCTCATTTAAAAAAGAAAAAAAAAAGAAAAAAAAAAAGAAAAGAAAATGGAAAATTATTAAAGATGGATGTGCTGGGGTCAACCAATAAACGAATTACAGCTGTTTCACAAGCATGATGGATTCATTTCTTTAATTCAACTCATCCATCATATACATGGATATATATATATATATATAGATATAGATATAGATATGAGCAAATGCAAGCATACCATGGTTTTTGGTAGATCAAAATTTAATAGCATGTATTGCTAAGGTCTCCGTGGTTAGATTTTCGTTAAGTTCCATTAAATTTATATATTTTATTAATTCTCATATGATTTTAATTTAACAGTCCGTTACTTATTCATATGGATAAGTATTCTATTACAAAATTCTCTATATGGACGGTGTAGCATCTGCTTTTTACAGGTCAAAAGATAAGACAACAAAAAATCTAGAGACTTAAAAGCATGCGTGGCATGCATCTAAAAGTCTTTGCCATTAGAGGAATGGTAGGGCTTAAGCCAAAGAGGTGGGGAATACACAGACCAAAAGTGCCTTGAAATGGTGCAATGGCAGAAATTGAAAGGTTTTAATCCTGATCTACAGTTTTTTTTTAGTCAACATTTACACTTAAAATATATACATATACATATATATATATATATATATATATATAAATGGACGTGATTTTTGGTGGGGTAATGGAACTGCTTCCTCCTGTAGTTAGTAGGAGATGATGGGGATATGGAAATGCTCTGTCATTGTCTCTATCCATTATGTCTTAAAACAGTTTAGAGAACACTGATTAACTTTAAGAGCCTGCTTCCACTTTTGGTTTCCACAGAATTGGCAAAATTAACAACTGTTAAACTTGGTAAGAAGTCAACAATAAGTAGAACTCACTTTGTGTCGGTTTTATGTGTTTCAAAAACGCGTAAACCTGGATATCGAAGCTTCGGAGTTGGGATGTTTATACGCGATTGAGTTCGAACATTTTGCAAGCCTCTTCATGTTGGTCTAGTTAGCAAACTAGCTTTGAAGCTAAAGTTTTAGTTAGCTTAGACATCAAGGCCCAAAGGAATTCTTACGAACCAATTCAAGTTTCAGTTGGTCCGGTGACGAAGGCTCGAACTAAAAGATTCAAAGAAGAGTTTAATAGCTTAGTCCGGAGAGTTCTACAACAAGAAAAGAGTATGTTCACTACTGATGGTGAACAAAGACTGATTTTACTCATCAAAGTTGATCCGGAAGAGAGCCAAGGTTGATGTGGACGTTTTAATTTTCCAACTCTGAAGTCGGCGTTATTTTCCAACAAAGAATCAAGTCAAGATTACGTTTCCAAGAGTTCAAAAAGTTCAAAATTCAAAACAAAATCTAATCAAGATTTGATTTCTTTGTAATCTTATTTTTTAGTTTTAAGTTTTAATTTAAAATTTGAATTTAATTCCGAATTTTAATATATATATATATATATATATATATTTTAGATAAATTTGATTCCTAGGTTTTTTAGGCATGTTTATCCTTAGGGTTAGATTAAGAATTTTACAAGTGTAATTTCGGCTATATAAGGCTGACTTTTCAGATTATGAAATCAGTTTTGATGTTTATTCATATTGTGAGTTATTCTTCTTGAGTTCTTGAAGAAACTTATTCAAACTTATCAAGGATTCCTTGTGGTGTTCGAATCAACTTATCAAACGGATTTTCCATAACCGTTTGTGGCGTCTTCACCATACCAAGTTTCTTGCTTTGCTAAGCAACATGTCGCGGTTTCCATCAAACTTGAAAGATCTTTCAAGATGGAAACCGCAACCATATCCGATACCAAATCTGGAAACAACAATTTAAGATCTTTCAAGTTTGATGGAAACCGCCACTCGTTGCTTAGCGAAGCAAGAATCTTGGTATGGTGAAGACACCACAAACGGTTATGGAAAATCCGTTTGATAAGTCGATTTGAACGCCACAAGGAATCCTTGATAAGTTCGAAGAAGTTTCTTCAAGAATTCAAGAAAATAACTCACAATATGAATAAACATCAAAAACTGATTTCATAATCTGAAAAGTCAGTCTTATATAGCTGAAATTACACTTGTAAAATTCCTAATCTACCCCTAAGGATAAACATGCCTAAAAAACCTAGGAATCAGATTTATCTAAACAAAAAAAATTAATAAAATTCGGAATTAAATTCAAATTTTAAATTAAAACTTAAAACTAAAAATAAGATTACAAAAAAATCAAATCTTGATCAGATCTTGTTTTGAATTTTGAACTTTTTGAACTCTTGGAAACATAATTTTGACTTGATTTTTTGTTGGAAAATAACGTCCACATCAGCCTTGGCTCTCTTCCGGGTCAACTTTGATGAGTAAAATCAGTCTTTGTTCACCATCAGTAGTGAACATACTCTCTTCTTGTTGTAGAACTCTCCGGACTAAGCTATTCAACTCTTTTTTGAATCTTTTAGCTCGAGCCCTCGTCACCGGACCAATTGGAACTTGAATTGGTTCGTGATAAATTCCTTTGGGCCTTGATGTCCTCATCATTGGTCATCCAAGCAGATTCCACTTTCAAAGTACTGCAAAATTGACCTAAACAATCACACTATGAGAGAATTGAATATCTCCAAAAGTAGCTCCAATATGAGCACTAATGGTTTTTTAAAATTATCATTATTTTTTATTCTTTCCTGATGAAAAAAGGTTGATAAATGAAGAGCGTTGTGTGCCAAAAATAATCTCGGGACAAGACATCAAGTATGATAATAGGATTGACTCGAACCCAAAATCTTATTGAGGAAACGAACCTCCACCAAGTGACTCGTGCTAATATCAGCACTAGAGTGCAATTTAACAAACTTGGGGTTGCTGGACTATAGTCCATTTGACTCTCTACATTTGCTTTTATAATGGCCCATTGGCTTCCTTTCTTTTTGTCAATTAAAAGAAAAAAGAAAGAAAAGAGAAGGAGAACATTACTTAATAACTAATTTTTTTCCTCTATTGACTAACATGACACAAATTCTTTAATCTTAACTAATATGATACAGATTTTAGTTTATTTTATTTTGATTTTGTATCATATTAGTATAATATTAATTTTTTATGTCATATTAATATAATGATCTTTAAATTTATATCATTTAAACACTTTCCTCAAGAAGAAATATGTGCTGTGACCACACATAATTACCTTACCTAACCATGTATCTTGTCAGATCACATATTGCATGATTAGTTTTTAAAATGCAGTGCTTGCAAAAGCCACACTTGCGCAAAAACACCTTTTTTTTTATTTTTTATTTTTTATTTTTTAACTTTAGAAGGGAGATTTGAATTAAGAAAGGAGATTCAAATTTCGAACTCTGCACCTGCTTTTAAAATATCAAGTTGACCCTTTTGGAAAATGACATCAACTTATAAGGATTCATTATCTAATCATAAAAATATATATACACAGTACACACAAATATATAAATATATATATATGTAATAAAAACAAGCATGAGACTCTTGCGAGTCTAGGAACAAGCTGACTTGCCCAGTACCACCTCATTTACAATATACATATAATGCAGTTGAATAACTTCGTATCCCAAGTATAAAGGAAACGAAAAGATTGGTCAAGACCATTAAAATCTGTAATTAGACCACAACTTATTCATTCAGCAGCATGATTTCAAAATTGTTGACTGCCAAATTACCCCAAAGAAAAAAAAAAAAAAAACGAATTACAGAATCCGAACTGAACCAAACCGATCATCTATCTCATTCGATGGTACGGCTTCTACTACAACATGACATCCAAGAAGCACTGCGAGAATTTCTGGAATATGATGTTGAATCTCATGAGAGTTACTTGAAACTACAGGAGTATAAACGTCGGGGAAAGTTCCCTTTACGCAGCAACTGCAACCTTTTCTTGTTTCTTACCAGGTGTCTTCGGAGGCTTTTGCGTCTCTACCGTTTCCGGTTTCTCGATTCCTTGAATGTCAGTTATCCTCAACTTAGTCAGTTCCTGAAAAAGAGACAGACGGATCAACAGAAGTTCATTAATGTACTTGCATCAACCACACGATTGGCTTCTGATATACCTGACGATGCCCTTTGGTTCGACGATAATTCTTTCTCCTCTTTTTCTTGAAAATAAGTACTTTAGCATCCAATGCCTGAAAGCAAAGAAAAAAAAAGAGTAATGATATTAAAACAAAGAAAGAAGACGGGTTTCTACAATATTTTAAATTCCATAAACAGAGGGAAGCAAAATGCAGGTTTTTCTGAAAGACAAATCATATAACTTGTAACTCTTACATCAAATTACCTTCCATTAGTTGAAACTTTTCAAACTGACTATCAACAACTGTAAAAATATTTCTCTAAGCATGTAAAATAGATTTATAAACATGCAAAATACAACTTGTTGGAGAAATTCTTAGCACCATATATTTTTTAAAATTGCCCCAGGTAGTTTGAATGAGAGTTTATCAACGTTTATTCATAATCTAAATCAAGCCAATTTCTCAGATTACGGTTTTTTACACACTATGGATTTGTGAGATTTGAGATGTTTGCTCTAGCAGAGCAGGATGTCACATGCTATCTGCCAAGTCAGATTCACTCTTGAGATAGAATCATATCAGAATCGTAAAGTTTCTTTTTGTTTCAATTTGGTAAAATCACCAAGAAGAATGAAGTTGTTTACACAGACTTGAGAGAAGGCGAGGTAGAATGAAAGGGATAAGAAAAAGGCGTCAAACTTACATGCTCTTCGACAACTGCATGAACAGTTCCACCTGGCACTATGGGCCTACCAACTACTGTCTGACTAGTCGAACCCAGCATGAGAACTTTGTTCAAAGCCAGCTGCAACACATTGAAGTGAAAGAAATCATCTAACGAGAGTTCTTTTAAATAATTTGTTTGATAGGAAAAGATATCAGAATATCACCAGAAAATCATAAAAAATCACGACCATAGAAGAATTTAATGTAAAACATTGTCATCAGAACAGGAAAAGTTTGAAGAGAACAGAAATTGAGGACAGAATAGTGCTCATATACTGAAGTCTTTTAGAATGCCGAAACATAAATGTACTTGAAATGAAGCTTAGCAATTTAGCATAACCTCATATCCAACCATATAATTCCACCTTGGTCAACGCGACATAGTGATAAACCTTATGTTCTAAGTCCAAACAACTACAGGGTCAAGCTCAATTCAACAGTCGGACTTCACACCACCCTTACAAACAAGCCATAATAAACTGCATCAACCAAAAACCTATTTTTCTTTCTCACACCGTTGTGGAACCGAGACCTTTAACCTTCAAAAGAGAAATACTAGTACCATCAATCTAAGAAGCTTCTAAGCCCAAAGATAAAACATTCTAACTCTTCCATACATTCCCACAGCAGTGTTCATTTTCACTCAATCTTTTGCCCCTTTCAGAATTCGGTTGCTAGTCGCTACACAAAAATAGAAAAACTCTTCAGTCCACACATTGCCGTTATGCTTAATATCTTGGAACACACTACACAAAAGTACTAGAAAAAATCCTTAGTCCACACAGTGCTATTGTGCTTGATATCTTGGGACACAACCACTGAGGAGTATGGCAAGTCTGGTCGTTCACGTTGACAAGGTCTTGGGTTTGCAACAATTCCACCATGGTGGTTGGGTAACATGGACAATCCACTTCGATAGAGATTCACAACATCCATATACCACACGGGGGCTACACCACCCTAAGCCATCCTTTACTCTTATAACCCTTTTAAATACTACCAAAAAACATATCTTGGAACACAAATTTCTTTGACCAAAGCCATTGAAATGAAAAACCATCTAACAAACCATTAAATTTACTAGGCAATTTCACAATTGCATCCCAAACAAAGATAGCAATAGAAATTTTGATATAATAATTTTTAAATGAGCATAACATACCTTGTCGTTCACGTCACAGAATTTCAATCTCTCGGTGAAAATGCTGTCCCCATTGCTGACCTTAAACTGATGCGAACCAATCTACAAAACCAGGAAAAAAAAAAAAAAACGATCTTTTCACAAATAAACGTCTTTCTAATTTATCACTATTTTTTCACCAACAAAATCGAAACTTTCACAAATAAACAAATAATAATGAACCTTTTTTTTTTATCGATTTTGTTGCGGAAAAAAATGAGCCTGAATCATCACAAATCAACCAAAAGAGACAGACCGGAAACCTGAACAATGGCGAAAACAGGCTCATACGGCTTGAAAACCTTATCGGACTCCTGAAGCGGCCCGATCACTTTGTACCCGATGGCGGCGGCCTCCGCTTCTTTCTCTTCCGGCGAGTACTCTCTTCTCGAGCCGCCACTCGACGCCGGCACTTCCTCGTCCTCGCTAATCTCCCCAACGTCCTCTTCGTCGTCTTCATCGTCATCTTCGCTTTCTTCATCGTTTCCGCCTCTGTTCGACGAGAAATGACGAGCCTGCGACCAGTGGTCGCGCCGCCGGCCGGGTCCTGGATTGGCGGAGAGAAATGCAGCTTTGGCGGTGGGCATTTCGAGGGTGGTTGGATGGTTGGGACAGGGCAGTGGCGTGGCGAGGAAGCGAACGGAAGAGTCTCTGGAAAAGATAGCCGAGGCGTGGCGGGTCAGAGCCTGGAGGCACCGTCTGGTCGCCATTGGAGCGCGTGACTCTCACCTTCGGCTACGAATTCTGGAAGTTTAAGGTGAGCTCGTATGGTGGTCTAGGGTTTTGGATACTGAAGTAGCAAGAAAAGGGTTTTGGTGGGTTCATTTTTATTTTTTTAATTAATCATTTCTTCGGTTTAGAAACTAATTTTAGGGGGTGTTTGGTGTGTAAGTTTGACTTAAGATTTGTAAATTTAAATAGTAAATTTTTTTGAATTTTTTTGAATTTTCAAAAAAGACAAACAACTTTTTGGGGAAAAAGATAAAAAACATGATGAAAAAAGTACAATTTAGTTTAAAACCGAACATGTTGCCAAACAAGGCCTTATTTTGATATTTATAGTTAAATATTTTTTTTAAAGGATGTTTTTTAATATACGGTCTAAATTTTAAAAATTAGTTAAATTTTTTTTTTTCTAAAATGGTAAATCAATTATATTACATAATCAATTAGTAATTGACTATAAGATGGTTAATCAGTCAATCACTGATTAATCATAACATAAATCACTAAATTTCATACTCAATCACTAAATTTCATACTCAATCACTGATTGATCATTAGTCAATCACTGATTAACCAACTCTAAAAAATGACAAACATTCATTTTTATAAATAAATAAAAAATTAGCCATCTTTTAGATTAAATTACTAAAAAATTTCGTCGAGCCTATTTTTTCCTTTAATTTTTAAGGAAAGATTATCATAGTTTAGATTAAAGAGATATTTTGAGTAATATCTCCGGTTGCTATTTTACTATTTGAATTTCAAATTTCCAACTCTATATCAAACTTTCTCTCTTTTTATTTTCAAAAAACTCAAACTTTAAAAGTCTATAACTTTTTGTTTCAATCAGAATAAGATGATTTTTATGTCAAAATGCTCGTAACGACGAGATGAACAAGACAATATCCATTTCAATTTTTTTTTCCGAACACATTTCAAATTTTTGCACTATTTTCTATATCACAATCTTTTTTTCAAAAGTTTTCCCTCAAAATGCATATTTTTAACTCAATTTCCAAAACACCATCTTTAGATTTTACTCCAAACGGGCCCTAATTTTATGGGATAAAGTTGTGGTAGAGTCTCATTTAAAACCTTACCGACATAGCTCATTGTATAGACCGTTTGACAAATTTCAACGGTTTATATGTTGCTTTGTGTATGAAAATTATAATGTACCTTAATTTATAATATTATATACTAAAAATTTAAAAAAAAAAAGATATTGAAAGAAATTAAAAAAAAAAAAAAAACACCGATGACCTATCGACATCCCATCGGCGAGGCCCCCCTCCTGCCAAATGATGAGCCCCCCCCCCCCCCCTCCGCGACCAGCCCCGACTTCCAAGCACCTCCCGGCTACATCAATTTCTTTAATTTTTTTTTCTTTGTCTATACTACTATGAAGTAAACTGCACTGTGATTATTATATATAAGTAACATCTCAGCCACTGGATTTCATCTAAACGATTTAAAAATGTGCTCTATTGATGGGGGTAATATCACAGACTTACTCAATTTTACGACCGCCGAAGAATATGCTTATATCATTTTCTCCCTAAAACTCAAAATGAAACAAAAATATCATACATGATACATCATAAGTTTTATTCTTTTATTCTTTTTTTTTTTGGGTAAAAACTTATATCATAAGTTGCAACTTTGATGGTTGGTCAATAAAACGTTAGTTTTAAACAGATTTTATCACATGTACTTGTTAGATTACCCACATTGGATTAAAATTGTGAAAAAAGTGCCTCTTACTATTGAGTCATGTAACTTCTAAATGATTAAAAGTGCTTAAAAGTAATCATTTATATCATTTAATAAAAAAAGTATCAAAGTCGCAACAAAAGATAATTAAGGAGCTAGTTTTATTCTATTTTGATGTGTCAATCAATATACTTTAAGGACGAATAAATTAACCCCTTTTTTTTATGAAATAGATATGATGAAATAATTTAAAAGGTCCGTGCTTGCATCGTTAATTGTATAACCGTTCAATAAAAAAGTTACATAATTATATCTTATAATCTTAATGAGTTCTCAATTTATCTTGTTGTTTTTAGAAACTACAACTTGAAAAACTTACTTGAATATTAGAAGATGACGCACGTGGGACTGTAAGAACTAGACAGAATTTCCATACTACAACTTCAAACGATGATGGCTGTAAATCCTAAATCGGGCTGTATCAGGCATGTACTTGTGCAGCCCATTGGGCTTCAATTGGGCCTCTCACACACCCATTGAATTGAACCCGTCTCCCCACAACCCGACGACCCGTACAAACAACCCACAGTGTCGTCGTCCTGCTAACGAAAATTCAAAGCTTTTTTAATTCAGTCAGTCTGCCATTTCCTTCGAAACAAGCAATCTGAAAACACACAACACGCACAGATCTCCCCATCTGCAGCCATGGCCGGCCGATTCGGCTTCTCGTCGTCTTCTCAGGCGACCATGAAGGTCACCTCGACTCCATCCACCGAACTCGCCCTCACCAACCTCGCCTACGTCTCTTCCTCCGATCTTCCTAACTTCGCCGTCCCTGGCTCCAAGCTCTTCCTCGCTCTGATCGGCAATTCATTCGTTCTCTCTCTTAGATATCCTTTTCATATTCATCGAATTTCCTCTTCGCGCATAAAGTTGTCACATTTGTTGTTTATGGAAATCGATTCTGGTTGAATTTTGATAAATTTTTATGCTTTGGTGTTTTACAATTTGATACACTGCATTTGGATACTTGTTGTTTGATATGAATTGAGAACGTAAATTTTTTTTTTTATGAATTTTGAGAATATATATATACATATATATATATATATAGATGTTTTGGAGTTTCTCTTAACTGAGAAGATACTGCTCATCCAAACATAATCAGCGGAGAAATTGCTCTAAACGCAATCCAACGTCGGCATGCGAAGGTTTCCTCGGGTGACCTAGTATCGGTGACCAGGTATTATCAAATCAAAGCTTTTTTTTTTTTTTTTTTGATTTTCGAGATTTTGTCAATGATTTTTGTGTTCCTTTGTTTGGTTTGTACTAAATTAGGGTTTGGTAATCCATTTAGGTTTATTCCACCTGATAATTTTAACCTGGCATTGCTCACGCTTGATTTAGAGTTCGTGAAAAAGGGGACTAAAAATGAACAGGTAAGGGGATTTTGTTGATCACCATGATGATCATTTAGAGGTGATTCGTACAGAGTTTCTGGCTAATTTTTTTTACACCTTTATGTATTTATCTAGGTTGATGCTGTTCTCCTGGCTAATCAGCTTAGGAAGAGGTTGTCAACCAGGTAAAAAGTTTCTTTTCATAGATTAATGTTTGGTGTGTTTTTTGTTTTCACTTAGAGGATCCCACATTGTCATTTTAGATTTTTTGAATTCTTATTTTCATTTGATTGATGCAATAGAATGCGATCTCCTACCCATTTGTTTGTTACATCCTCTCTCTCTCTTTTTATTGTGTTTCTTTCCAAGATGATATTTAAATCTGGATTTTTGTTGAAGTTTCAGGGATTGATGTCTTTTTAAATGTATTGATCGTGTATCTTTGTGTTATGTAGGTTATGATGGAAGGACAAAGAGTATCATTTGAGTATCATGGTAATAATTATATTTTCACGGTAAATCATGCTGCTGTGGAGGGACAAGACAAGTCTAATGCTCTGAAAGAGGGATAATATCCAGTGATACATACATTGTTTTTGAAACCTCGAGTTCAAGCGGAATAAAGGTGAATTAAAAAAAAAAAAATAGTAATCCATGGCTGTCACTACATTTCTTACCTTGTTGCTGAGCTGCATTGATTTTAGGTTTGCAGATGGATTAGATGTTATTTTCTTTAGGCAAAAAAAATTCAAAAGTAACCTTAGGTAGATTGATCGTCTTAAAGTCTAACTGCCACATGTTTTCTTGAAAACTGAAGTAGGCTATTTCTGAAGGTGTAGAACCTGCTTCCAGTTATTAAAAGTACATGCATACTATATGGGATATGCATATTATGCCGTAAATTTTTAATGTTATAGCTTATGTTGCTTGCACAGATTGTCAATCAGCGTGAAGCTGCCAGTAGTAACATCTTCAGGCAGAAGGAGTTCAATCTTCAGTCACTAGGTATCGGTGGCTTGAGTGCAGAGTTTGGGGATATATTTCGAAGAGCATTCGCTTCTCGTGTTTTCCCTCCACATGTGACTAATAAGTAATATGTTTGTCGCCCTTCAGACTAAGTAGATACTTTATTCTTGTTTTCTTTTTTTCCGTTGAATTTTTATTTTTATTTTTATTTACAAGTTTTTATATTCAGATTGGGGATAAAGCATGTGAAGGGTATGCTGCTGTATGGACCACCTGGTACTGGAAAAACTCTTATGGCTCGTCAAATTGGAAAATTGTTGAATGGAAGGGAACCAAAGGTTTGAAGATAGCTGAAACTCAAACTTAAAATTGATTGAGATTGCTCTCTTTTTCTTGAAAATTGAGATTTTGTTCATTGGCAAGGAAATTTGAGCTCGAATACATGTTTGAATGATTTCTCTTCATTGATTTGAGGTTTAGTTGATAGTTTTAAGAAGTTTGAAAACTTGAAAGTACAGGAGACTTGGATGAAATTGTGAAAGTGATACTTAATAGTCATAATTTTGGATTCTCGTTTCTTGTCTGGCTAAGGTACAGAATTCCCATGTTTTCTATGAGTAAAAGAAAAGGATTGTTGTCAGACACCTATTAGAGTTTTATTTTCTTATATGCTCTCTTCAGTTCCAACATGCTTCCCTTCTGCAAATGTTGGGATATTGCTTAGACACCTGCTTGTATGTTTTGTTGTTATGCTAAGTAAATTGTTTTCAGATTCTGATGCTGTTTGGGCATTGTCTGGATGATTTCTTAAAAGGCAAATTAATAGCTAGTATTTTGCTCTTAGTTTTCATTTAGGTTCTGAATTTAGATTTAGTGTTGTTGTTATAATTCCCTTCTCCATATTTTTATGACCTCGATCAGATTGTTAATGGACCTGAAGTATTGAGCAAATTTGTTGGTGAAAACGGAAAAAAAATGTGAGGGATCTGTTTGCTGATGCTGAGAATGATCAAAGGACTCGTGGTAAGATAAAAATACATGCCCAAATGTACGTAAGGGGTCTTTAATATTTTTTAATGTTGTAATGTCCTTTATTTTTCAGGGGACCAAAGTGATTTGCATGTCATAATCTTTGATGAAATTGATGCTATATGTAAGGTACGTGATTTTGTGGATTTGTAATAGATTTTTTTTTTTTTTGGGGTACTGGATTCGGTCGCACTGCTACTGATTTTGACATGGTCTTGGTCTACTCTCATTTTCATGAATGCATTTGGAGATTGATAAACTGCCTTTCAATATTGGCATGCACTTTGCTCTTCCATATTTTACTTGAATTAGGGATTGTTTTTTTATGTAATAAGTAATATGTAGAATTTAAATATGCAATATTAATTATTTTGTGATCTTATCATATCCGGTAGAATTTAAATATGCGGTTTTCATTAGTAATTTGTGATATTATTCTTGACGCTATTGCTTGAATTAATAATTGTGCGGTGTTCTCACTTTTTCATTACTTGGCTATTAGTAATGGTAACTTGCCTTTAATTTATAAATACAGTCAAGAGGATCAACTAGAGATGGTACTGGAGTTCATGACAGTATCGTGAACCAGCTGCTTACAAAGGTATGAGAATGGTTTCAACTGCTGAGTCTTGTAATGAGGAGAAGTTCTTTCAACTGCCGAGTCTTGTAATGATGAGAAGTTCTTTTTCAGCCATAATATTCTATCTTTTATTGAAACTTCCCTGAGCATTGTCATCTATATGACTGAGAGGCTACTTGCTTTCCAGATTGATGGTGTAGAGTCTTTGAATAATGTTTTGCTCATTGGAATGACCAACAGAAAGGATCTGCTTGATGAAGCTCTTTTGCGGTGCTTTTTCTATCCTTTGTTATTTAAATAACTGCAGCCTATCTGAATTTAGATTATCTTGTGTCTCAAGGAATGAGTAATTAATTTTTTCTCAACACTCAGTGACTTTATTTGTATAATTGGGTAAAATACCAAATGTAATCAAAAGAATTTGTTGCTTATGAGAAACATCTGGTGACATCGACACATGTCTTATAATTTGTTCTTGTGAAAGATACAACAAATCCCAATAGCCATCACATTCTGAATTGTGTAAGATTCTTGTTATTTCCTTTGACTTCAACAAAATGATATACATGAAAAAGCTTCTGGTGACAAACTTTTGAAACATTTCCTAAGAAAACATCTTTTATGTTTCTTCTTCCCATTGTGTAGACCAGGACGGTTGGAGGTTCAAGTTGAGATAAACCTTCCTGATGAGAATGGTCGTCTTCAGATTCTTCAAATTCATACAAACAAAATGAAAGAGAACTCCTTTCTTGCTCCTGATGTGAACCTTCAAGAGCTTGGTACGTGTATTGAGTATGTATACGTGTTAGATATACGCATTCACTCCTTAGTTTATGAAAAATAAAGAAGAGCGTGCAAAAAGAATGTTGCAGAATTGAATTACCATGTTCTATATAATATCAACATTACTGGGCTTCATCGTCCCTTAAACAATTATCTTGCTGAGAGACTCTTCTTAGATTGTTCTTTATAATATGTTTTTAATGTTTAAAATTGTTCATTGTGAGACTTTGGCTGTTCGTGACTTGAACTGAGCTTAACCATGTGTGTCGTGGAGGGTTGTACTTAATTTTATTTAATTGGTGCAGCTGCTCGTACAAAGAATTTTAGTGGTGCAGAACTTGAAGGTGTTGTAAAAAGTGCAGTGTCATTTGCTTTGAATAGGCAATTGAGTATGGATGATCTTACCAAGCCGGTGGACGAAGAAAGTATTAAAGTGACTATGGATGACTTTCTGACTGCGCTTAATGACATTGTACCTGCATTTGGAGCATCTACTGATAACCTTAGACGATGCAGGTATTGGTTTCTTATATCATCTGGGATGCGTCCAGTTTGAATATTAATGCCCATATAGGTCTTTATTGAATGTCTTGCAAATTCTGTGTATAATACCTTCTTTTCTAGCTGAAAATATGCTCAATTTTTCCTTGTAATATGATCTGTAGGCTTAATGGTATGGTTGATTGTGGTGATCGGCATAAGCACATTTACCAAAGAGCTATGCTACTTGTAGAGCAAGTTAAAGTGAGCAAAGGAAGCCCACTTGTCACCTGCCTTTTGGAAGGGCCTAGTGGCAGGTACACAGTGGTTTCTTTTTTTTTTAATTTGTTTTATTTGTTGTGAAAACTCTCAACCTTGATGGCCTTGGACAGTGGTAAAACTGCAATATCAGCTACAGTTGGCATTGACAGTGACTTTCCGTATGTCAAGATAGTAAGCTCCTATCCATTTCTTCTTCACCCACCATCCCCCCCCCCCCCCCCCCCCCTCTTTAGTAAATTTTATTTTTAAACCAGTTTCATAATTTCATCTTTCTGGATTGAATAGGTCTCAGCTGAGTCGATGATTGGTCTTCATGAGAGTACCAAATGTGCCCAAATTGTCAAGGTTTGTGAACGCCAGTGTTTTGAGCCACTTGATTGCTTTGGAGAAATTCTAGTATTTTGATTAGTACTATCTACTCTCCAAGTTGTGAACCACCTTTGTTTACATTAAACAGTTTTATCTAGTATGAACTATTTCATAGAAGTTGCGAACCACCTTTGTTTACTCTTTGTTGTTATAGGTTTTTGAAGATGCATACAAGTCACCATTGAGCATTATTATCCTTGATGATATTGAGAGGTAACTACAGCATATTTAATTTCTGTGAACACTATTACTTTGGTCCTAGTCTTTCTTTTGTATTTTTATTCTTCAAACTTTTAATCAAGTCTTTATTCAATTTTTGTCGCAGGCTGCTGGAGTATGTTGCTATTGGACCGCGTTTCTCTAACATTATATCTCAAACACTTTTGGTCCTTCTTAAGCGGCTTCCCCCGGAGGTTTGTTATTTTGCTCGTCTTAATAGTTAAATCAGTTCTGCATAATACAACCAATATCTTTATATTATGTAATCTAAATTTCAGTTATTAGGAATAACCTAGAATAACTTTTCTGTTTGTATTTAGTACCCGAATATTGATAGTAATGGATGGTACATCATTTCTCTGTATGAGTAATTGATAATTGCCCGGATGTCCCAGCTATTAACCAAACTGTCGCCTATACTGTCTGATTATACAGTTTTTTATTCATTTAAAACGGAGTAATATTTTGAACCCCCCGTTTTTTTTTTTCCCCTTGGCAATGACGGACATCTTGTTCAACTTGATTTTCAGGGGAAAAAGCTTATGGTGATGGGGACCACAAGTGAAGTGAGCTTTTTAGATTCAATTGGTCTTTGTGATGCTTTTGGTGTTACTTACCACGTACCCACATTGAAGGCTAATGATGCAAAGAAGGTAATTGACATTATCGCGGTTTTGGTTGTCTCTGCTGCCAATTGAAATGAGGAGTTCATTTTTTTTCTGCTCGTAATGCTTCCCTGGTGTGGGTGATAAACATGGCTCATCTTGTCGTCTTCTTCAGTTTTTTTTTTTTTTTTTTTTCCTTTCATGTAGGATACTGTTATTTTTTATTTTTAGTTAAGGTGATGAACTGCAAAGAAATAAAAAAATTAAGAGATAGAGAGGCTGGATGGAGTTTGCTTTCAACTTTGAATCTATTAGGCCTTTTACCTTAGGATGTTGAAATAGATCAAGCATTTAGGATTTATCTTAAATTGGAATTTATTAAAATTAATTTCAAATGTTTTTAGAGAGGGAGGGTTTTTAATGATGGAACAAAATTTATCAAAGTGGAGGGGATTCAATCATACGAAAAATGCACGCTCTTGCATCCCAACAGACAAAACCAAAATATTAAACAATTTTTGTTCAATTCAGCTTTTGTTTTTTGAATGTTCTACTTTTTAGTTTTCCTCATTTTCCTAATCTTGCTGAGTAGTTCGTAGTATATGCAAGCTCATTTCATGGATTCCGTAAATTTATACGTCGGATCTCTGTTTGTTATATCGTGCTCTCTCTTATACTAGGTGCTACAACAATTGAACGTCTTTTCTGAAGATGACATTGATGCAGCTGCAGAGGCACTGAATGACGTAAGTTATTGTGGCCTTTTTCTTTCACTCTATATTCGAATCTTTGTTTCTCTAATTCAATGTCCTTTTTGTAATTGGGCCTTTACGTTATGAAGAGAATTAGGAATTAGGAGAATTGCATTTTCTTTTCTTTTCTGTGGTTGACAAAAGTTAATGTACTAAAACGTTTATGCAAATGTGCTTGCCCGAGAAAATAAACTTCTTGGTTTCTGTATCATGTGACCTGGTTTTGGTGTTTAGCCATTATCGTAGCAAAAATGCAATTCCATCCGCAACTCCGAATCCTAACGAAAAAAATTCACCTTTAGGTTATGAATTACAAAATCACTTATTCTGCTATACTTACTCCTCGTCTGTGTGTAATTCCTCTTCTTAGTTGCCTATCAAGAAGCTGTATATGTTGATTGAGATGGCAGCCCAAGGCGAGGCGGGTGGTTCTGCTGAGGCAATCTACTCAGGCAAAGAGAAAATCAAAATTGCTCACTTCTATGACTGCATTCAGGATGTGGTCCGGTATTAGTTTCTATCCTTTTTTTATTTTGTTTGAAGAGTTGAACACAGTAGAATTATCCGGATCTTATATATGTCGACTCTTTATGTATTTGTATGTAACCAAACCTCTTTTTTCTTTTTGAGGGTGCAATTTTTATTGAATAGTACTCTATATCATCCACTTTTTTGTTCAATTGGTGGAGCTGTTGTGTTGTTTACGATTCAATATTTCCTCGTGCGTGTTTTTAGTTTGAAGCCGGGGTACTATGTTGTTGAGATGAGGGCCTAATTTGAATGGAATTATTGCTACTTTTTTACTTTGCACAAAAAGATGAGCCAAGCCTATGCCACTGATGAGCTCCTCTTACTAATTGGCACATTGCCTAAATCTTTGTCAAAGGACCACTGGCTGAGCACCCAAATGCAAGCCTGGTCCTTTAAAAAATAATTTGTCTAGATCTTTCTGATCATTTCTCTCTCTTTAGATATTGTTCAAGTAGTATAGTAACTATACCAAGAACTCAGCAAGGCCTCAGTTAGGTTTACAACTTTGAGCAGCATTAACCGCCATGTGCAATTTCAGTGGACATGATCTAAGACCGAAATATGGCAGATTCGCAGTCGATGGTTGGAAATACTATCGATACTCAGTTGCCAAGTTGTTCTTCCAGGAGGAGAGGTAAATGGCTGTCGTCGATATACAAACTGATATTGGAACCAGAAAGACTCATCAACCTTGTCAAATGACCATCAACAGATCATTTTGGAGCATTTACATGATGGGGAATGCTAACGAGCATAGCTACGAACCCAGTTGATGAATGAACCAGATTACAAACTGATAGCACAGAAAAAAGCGTACGAAACAAACAAATATGGTTTTCTCTACGATCAACCCCGCTCGGACTGGCTCAATTTAGATAGGAGCTCCTATAATTGAAGTCTGGAAGTTTATTTTCATTTCTTTTTAACAAGTGAGAACCAAATCATAGACGTTGTAGCGCAAAAGATAAAAATAGTTAGTGTCGGATCGAATTTAAATAAATTTTATAGAGCAACGGGATATCGTTCATGGTGGCACATCGAAGCGGATCACAAGTGGGGCATAAAATGTTATGTAGTGACACACAGAAAGCACCTCAAGCTTTTCATTAACTTCGACGTGCTCGGAGGGTGTGTGCCAAATGCTCAGTTCCCAGTTCCCAGTTCCCAGTTCCCAGTTCCCTAAAGGGGCTTAATCTGGAAAATGAATTCTGCGGCTTTTTACTCGAAAGCCGTGCTGTTCAATTATATGTAACATTTTCATTTGTAAAACCAATGAAAAGGCGTCATCACAAACTATCTAATTATCCGAGCCATACCCAAATATAAATAATAATAATAATATTAATAATATTAATAATATTAATAAAACTCTCTGCAAGTGTGCTGTGCATATCTTGCTCTCACTTAAAACTTAAAGTGCAGTTAACAGTTAGAACTACTTAATTCAGATCGAATTTTTACCAAAGAAAAATAAAATTAGGGACCAAATCGTCACAAAAATTCAAAGTTCATAGATTTCTCAACTCAACACAGTCATAGGCTTAAGATAGATAAATTCTAAGAACTCCCACATTCTAGATGATGCCGTTTCTTAATCACCACCATATGCAATACCAAGCTCCATTGTTCTTCCATGAAGCAAGCCAAGCATACAGCTTATACATATACATGTACGTATACATATGTATATATACATAAAATCTTTGTACATAAATCTTTTAGGGCCAACCAGATTATGAAACACTGAAACTACTGCCAAATTCTTCGTCTTTACTCGACCATGTCCCCCATTTTGGCAAATTTAACTCAAATTCCACTCCCAATTTGAACAACACTCATCAATCCATCATAAAATTAAACATCACAAATCCTCAAACATCAACCCAAGAAAAAAAAAAAAAAAAAGAACATATTATTTATTAAAAAAAAAAAAAAAAAATTCAAAGAGGAAAACTAAATTAAAAAGTAATTAATCGTACTTTTCTCGCCAGGAGTAAACAAGAAAGAAGACCCAGGAAAGGGCCAAGAGGACGTCACCGACGCTCTGGCGCATCCAATCCCAGGCGAGGTCCTCGACTCTGCGCTCGAAGTAGATCCGCCAGAGGGCCATGAAGACGTGGAGGAGGGTACAGCCCTTGGCGAAGAAGGCCTGGAACTCCTTGTCCCTCACGAACGACACCATCACCAGCAGGAACCCGATCGCGATCAGCAGCAGCCCCGAGAACGAGTCGGAGGTCCGGATCAGCAGCTGGTCGTGCGGCGTCGACCCCCAGCAGCCGCACCGCCGTCTCGCTCCCGTGCCCGAACGTGTAGATCTCCTTCATGTAGAACATCATCAGAGCCCCGCAGCTCGTCGCGATCAGCCCGTGCAGGACGCAGATCACGAAGAACGCCGACGACGACAACAACGAAGATGGTGATGATGATAACGATGGTGGTGGTGGTGATGATGAGGGTGATGCCATTTGGTGATCAGGGTGATCGGCGGTGGAGAATTGATCAGGGATTTGGGTGTTTGGCCATGGTGTTTTGGTTCGGTAGTTGCAGAAACCCTAAACCCAATTGAGGAAGAAGACGAAGAAGAAGAAGAAACGACAACGACAACGAAAAGGAGATGTGAATGCTACGAACAATTACTAACCATGGCTGGCCAAGTTCGGGTTTTTTATTTTATTTTATTGCTTTTAAGAATTATTTTAATTGAGATAAATTGAAATAGGGTGGAGGTTATTTATTTATTATTTGTAAGAAAATTAAGAAGTGGGGAAGAGAATCTGACAGAGAGAGAAAGAGAGAGAGAGAGATGTTATGTTTATTGGTGAGGGATTCAGGATAAGGATCACATGGGAATCTAGTAGGGCCCAGTTGACGTTCGGACATGTATTGGATACTTTGTTCGACTCAAAGTGACGTGGCACTCACATAATAGTGCTGACATTTTTCTGTCCATTTTTTTTGAATGAAGAATGAGATTATACGGGTAGTTTTTTTTTTTTTTTTTTGGCTGCTAAAAGATGATTTTCATTAAAAGGCAAACAACCGAAAAAACAACACAACAAAATATATATATTTTTTTAAAAAGGCCAGAACAAGCCAAGAACAAAGAACAAAAAACAAAAAACAAAAACAAAAATAAAAATAACTTATGTGGAAGTGGTAAAAGATTATTGTGTTGAATTTGTAATCAAAGATTCATACGCCACATGATTTTTTGAGACATTACATATAAAAACTTGGTTTTTTTTTTTTTTTATAATTAATTTAGTATTTGATTTAAAGTGTTTGGAAGCTACACATCTATGAATTTTTACTGCTAACAAATACGACGAGAGTGAATTGAGCAAAAAAAAAATAGACGATAGAAGTAGAATGATACACTTCTTATTAAGAGATAGGATCCGTCCGGTGATTATTATTACCTTTAATTTTTAACAACGTATGTATAAATCATATGTCAATTTTCTTCAAAATACTAACATTGTTATCAATGTGGATAGATTGTTTCAAATTTATAAGTTCAAAATGTAAATTGCTAAGATTAAAGATTAGGGTGCAAATTGCTATTGTTGTAAAAAGTCCAAGGGCACGGTTGTAAAAAGCTTAATTCTTTACCCAAAACAAACACAGAAAAAACCTTTACAAAGAAATAAGAAAAAGAAAAGAAAAAAGCTTCCTACTTAATTTTTCTTAAGTATAACCCGAAACAAATAATACAAAGTACAAACATCTTTCTCACAAGCAAACAAGCATCAAATTGTAGCACAAATTTCCAAACATGAGACATTAGTGTCTGGAATTACAAATGTGAAATCGTTGTTTGGCCAATCTCAAGACAAACAACCTTTGATAGCCATCAAATATAAAGAGGAAAAAAAGGGGAAAATTGCACAAGATTGAATAAGTTAACTATCGACTTTATTCGTTTTTCAAAGAAACATGAATAAAATAGCTATATATATATCTATATATATATATATTACTTGAGAGTCCAATACAACGGATTTTATGATGAAATGGAAGAACAAAATGGGCCACCACATTGACACCTTTGGTAGCGACCCATGTTATAATTATTATATACAACGAAAAAATGAGTAAAAATTAAAAAAAGACATTTGAATTAGAAAAGAATGAGAAACGTGTGTTCCCTTGTGGAAGAAGAACTTTGACACTCAAACTTGCATAAAAATAAGAAAAAAAAGCCTACAGCCCCCAAAACGAAGGATTTCCAGAGGGCGAGGGAAAAGAATAATTTTTTACTTTGCCTGAAAACAAAACTTTTAACTTGAATCAGTGTCCCTACCGCCAACAGAAGCTTTCCGGTGATGTCTCGAACCAGACCTCCTATCTCTCCCACGCCGTGTTGCGACCCTTCTAACTGGGGCATTAACGATACTTTCAGACGAAGTTTTGAACAATACTGTGATCGGCGGTTCAATGGTTGGAGCGGGTGGTGGCGGCGGTGGGGGTAGTACTGGTGGAGGAGGTGCACGAGCAGCCAAGAGCGCCTCCATCACCTCTCTGTGGTATTTCTGTAGGCAGCAAAACACAAAAACAAAAGCGAACAAAAGAGAACGTGTTAACCAATGTTCCAGGACTGTAAGTAGCCAGTTCCTCCGAGTTGCAAAAACATATCTTTCGTTCGACTTCACCAAATGTTTTCTAACTAGTCCACACCTAAACCTGCTATAATTATTACAGGATTCAAAGGTCCATTACTCTTTTAGGTTTAGTGCCACATTCAATAAATTGCCAAGAACTATGAGAAAGACATCCAGAAACAACATACGAAACGAACTATACAAAAATGGAAGAAATCAATCACCATTCCTATCTTTGAATACGACCTTATAGTGTAAGCAGTATCAAACCGAACCATGCAAAAATAGTTACCTGAACCACAAAGTTGCGCCTTTCACAGTCAAGGAACATATTGATAGTGTAATTTGCTTTCGCCATGAGCTTGTCCCTCACAGTGGAAAAACTAATTTGGTCCCTGGAAGTAAATCGATCAACTTCATTGAACCAAAGACAAGCAAATAGGTTGCTGATAGGAACATGTTCCCTTAATATAACGCATCCTTCAGGAACATCTGCAAGCAATAACAAAACAGAAAACTTGATCAAAGTAAAATACATACAATTACCATAAAAAGACCATAGGAAGTTGCACCAACCGCTAGTAATGGGAAGCTTGTCTAGAGTGTATGGAGTCAAACCCTCCTTTGTATAGAAATCAACCTGAAAGTCGATGGAGGTATTGTCGTATTTTCCTGCGACTTTATTTGCCTCAGCTTCTACATATACATCAAATCTTTTATAATGTCTGGAAATTGCAAAAGTTGCATTTTTCCTCCACAAGAATCTGAAATCAAATAGAAATGGAAAGAATAAGGTGGTCAAAATAAAAATCAAAATAAGGGTAGCATATAGAAGATCCTCATTCTTTTAAGGGGAGCAGATGTGAAATTCATTCAAAATGCATACATTTGATAAGTCAAATTTCATCCAAACAGATTGCAGTTAGAAGATTAAGAAGACACCCGACGTTTTTTGCTTAGGTTTCAGGTTAGTGCAGCATCTCATTTGTCTTGATTTATTCACACAAAATACGACATGTTATTCTTAAAATCCACCTAGGAAACAAAGCATATCCGCTATTATGAACTGAACAGAAGAAATGCTTAAGGCCCCGACAGTTTAAAAATGAGGATGCTTTTTGCTGCGTTCCATGGCCTATACGAGAAAAGATAATGAACATTTATGGTGCCAACTCTCAGGACAAAAACCTATTGTCTTGAAATGAGAAAGAATCCTTTACATAAGAATTAAACAGTTGGACTTGTAAAATGTCTAAAGCAGAGAGAATTTAGAATATGTTATGAAAATCTTCTTTGTTTATATTGAAGAGAGCGAGAGAAGGAGAGAAACCAGATCCACCTTTCAAGAACCTGGTATGGATCCACAACAAGCTCAAGTTTTCCATCAATCCACAACGAAAAGCGGGCATTGGGAAACAGCCTATGCATTAGAAGCTTCGGAATCTGAAACCAGAAATTTGATTGAGAACAAAAGGCACATGAAAGAATCATTATGATAACTGCACAGTGCACAGCTATTCAGGGCATAAAGCCCCGTAAATTTGAACCAAAATATTGACCAAATTAATCCCGGTTAAATTGAAAATCTTTCCTCCTAAGTAAATAAGCTACATGTCCCTTTGAAGTTGGAAGTTCACCTTTTAATAAAATCAGGTGTATGCCAATGCACTTGTTCTCTTCTTTTTTGTCTTTTATATTGTAGAAAGACATAAGAAACAAGCCAGAAAAAATTATAGAAATCTGACCTTCCCTGTGCGCCTGCCGTCCTCATAAGGAAGGTTATGAACAACAACGACTCTCCATACCCCAATTTTTCTGTCGCTGTCCATAGCACCAGTTTTCTTCACATAATCTTCTGTGATTTCATCGATGAACATGTAGAAGCAAACAGTTTGCTTGGAATATTCACTAATGTTCTGAGGCTGGTTTATCTCATCAAAATTTCCTACAAAATGGGTACACTAGATGAGAAGACAGTGGACTTTGAATAGTTAAAAAGGGCTGAAACTACATAGAACATTACCAAATATAGCTGATGCAACAACGACACCATGGCACAGCTCCATAGCAAGGAGGTCAGTCTCATCCATATCAAATCCTGTATTGCGGCCAGGTTTAGCTCCTTTGACAAATCTGACTCATGTACAAATACAAATACCACAATGAAATCCATAAGAACACATGACTTATGAGGAAAACTCCAGTTAAAGTATTAAACATAATTATTATTAAAAAAAATTTCTAAAACGAAAAGATAAGACGGGAAAATCTGTAACAAGAAATTACGAGAAGAAAAAAGGGCATACCCACAGTGCACATTCATTGACTCCCTTATATCATAAGAATCAGCCCTATGCGCCAAAGTAGGATACCCACCAAACTCCGATCCACCAAACTCTGTCTCTCTAGATAAATTTTCTTCATAAATGTATGTCAAATTCTTAACTGGAGAAGGTGAGGGAACATTTGGCATCAGGGCCAGAGCATCCTCCACGGGAAGATAACACACCGGACAAGCTGATTAATGAGTAAGAAAGACAATTAGCTTAAACGATAAGAAATAAAAATCAGCAACTATATTAAAGGCATGGTTTTATTAATACCCCGGTGTCCTTATCATCATGGGACAAGTATGGGAACGCAATGACCATATTGCCAAAATGTACCAATTGCAAAACACTTTTACTAAATAAAAAAATAATAATAATTGAAGTAAAAGCGAAGTAGGACGGACTTACGGCGTGGACCAGTTCTTTTCTTATCAGCAGGTGGGGGAGGCAAAGTGAAACTATTACATGGATGCCCTGGAGGTAGCGTGTAGCCCAGAAAAACAGCAGGAGGAGGCGGCGGTAACACGAGACCTGAATTTACTCCCATGACATGAATGCTGTTTCTTTGCTCTTCATACGTGTTGTTGATACCAATGTTGTGAACAGGATTGGCTTGTGAATCTTCACCTAATGGCAAGACAAAAAATGAACACCCATATATATCCCGAAGCTTCTCACCACTACAATTAACCACTTCACAATCTAATTAGACCGAAAATCGACATAATTCTCCCTCTAAGAAAGTAATATTGTTCTCATCATGCAGGCAAATTTTCACGCCTAAAACGAACTTCACAGATTGAATTGCAACTTTATAAACAAAAAAAAAAAAAAAAAAAAAAAAAAAAAAACAGACAAAAACATTACCATAACTAAATGCCTTAAAAACAGAAACTAACTATTCAGAAAAAAAAAAACCAGATTGAAAGAAAAAGGAGGAACCTTTGCCGACGTAGAGAACCCAGCCGAAAACGGCGGCGGAGATGAGACAGAGGAGGAGCATTCCGACCTTTTTCCGGCCGGCGAATTTGCAGATCCAATGGACCAACCTCTCCTTTTCCTTGAACATCTTCCCGGGCTTTCGCGAACTCGCCTGAATCGGCAATCCTCCGTTCTTGTCAACCAGAGACCCATAACTGCCCGATCGAATCCCCAATCCCAATGACCCTCCAGTCATTGTCGTCGCTGCAATCCCACTTCCTCAACTCTCATTGAAATTCCACCCCTTCCGATCACTCACAAACCGAACAATTTTGCCTTAAAACCTCACTCAATCACCACCTTCCCCTCCCCCCAACACACACACACCCAAAAAAAAAAAAAATGACTCTCTTTGCAAATGTAGTTTGCAGAAACAATCTCGCTCTATCAATTGAACTCGATCAGCTTCCAAAAATCGCAAAGTGAAGGAAATGTGAAAATTATTCCGAATTCAAATTCGATTCCAGCCGATAATCCTACTTCAAAAAATTGAACTTTTCTGTTCATTCAGTGAAATTACATAAATGAACTTGGAAGGGGGAAAAACCAAAAAAGATGTACATATGTATATATATATGTGTCTATGTATGTATATATATGTGTGTGTGTGTGTGTGTGTGTAGGGTTCGTGATTGGAGGGAAGGGTTTTTGTTTGCCACGAATCTGGGCTTTTGGCAAAACTGAGAAATCTGAGATCACCAATACCGTGATTCTATTTAGTATTTACTTTTTTTTGTTTTTGTTTTTTGTTTTTTGTTTTTTTGTTTCTCTGGGGGGCTAATTTTGAGGTGATCTCAGAGGGGAATTTTTAGGCATTATTTATAAGGCGACGGCTCTTAAAATCATTGAACAAAAAAAAAAAAAAAATCATTAGGAACATTGAAATAATGAAATGAAATACATGGAAATGCATGATAGGCTAACTTGCGCCATGTGCGTGATGTTTAACGATCATCGGACGGTGATGTCTCGTCTTAGATGCCACGAAAAATTCATGCTACCCTAATTGGACAGTGCCACCTGTCGGTAATGTAGTCAATTGAATTGACATTTAACGCTTTGTCATCGTATCATATTATGTATTTTTTTTTTTTAACTTGAAGTTGAGATTTTCTTCCTTTCTTTTTTTTTTTTTTTTTTTTTTTCCTTTCTTTCTTTTTTAAGAAACAGAGAATTTAAGATTTTATTTGACAAATTAATTTAACTCTTATTAAATTGTGTTTTTTAATTAGATTTTTATCTTTTTTTAAATTAATAAAAATTATAATTAATTTTTAAAAGATAATCAACTCTAACTTGAAAATTTTAACTCCAACTAACGATCTAAACGGATGCTAAATTATCAACACTAATGGTGCTTTTGTGAACATAATTTATTCAATATTATATTTCAAATAATAATGTATGTTTGGTTACTTATATTTTTAGTTATAATATAAATATAATTGAACGTACAACGACTTATTTTGTTATTTATTTATTAACTTTTTTTTATCTATTTTTACTAATCATATCGCATGTGTTTTCTCTCTCACCAATATATACCACATTGTATTCTAAATATTACATTTAAATATGTAATAAAATAAAGGTGTCTTACAAACGAACCATAAGAAAATTTATAATTTGGGTAAATTAGAAATGTATTTTTAAAAAATAAACAAATCTCCATTTTATGTTACTTAGCCAGCATTTTGAATTATTGGTTTTTTTTACTACATGTTTTCGATTATTGTTTATAGGAGCTAATTTGTCTGAACGATTTCGTTTTTTAACAAAAAGAAGACATGCATTATTGCTTCATAACTATTCATTGAATGATTAGCATTTAGCACTTTTGTTTAGGGGAAAAAACAGCTATAAATTGTCACTTTGTTTAAATCCTTTTTAATTAAAGAATACCCAAACAAATCATTCGATAAAACTTATTTATTTTTTCTGCCAAACTAAGAAAGTAAGCAAAGTATTTTGCAAATGTATACAGACAAACGCATATGCACGTGTGTAATGGGATTGCTATATATTATTTAAATGTTTTGGTGACATGATTACCATAGCACTAGTGGCAACACATAAATAAGCAAGTCTTTGGTAAAAAAAGATGCCGTTAAAAGTCAAATTTTGTTGGCTTCTATATTATTGATACTTTGTATTAAACTAATTATCAAAAAAAAAAAAAAAAAAAAGCTCTCGGCAAAATAGTAATGAATAAATTATCAATAGTAATATTAATAAACAAACAAAACACATCAAAATTTAAAAGTTACATACAATAATAATAAAACAAAGAAATAAAAACATAAAGCAAAACAAATAAATATACAAAGCTAGTCGTCCTCAATTAAAAATAAAAAATGCATATACAAATATGTGTAAATATAATAACAATACATCTAATATAATTATATATGTAGATAGGGAGAGACACACACAAAAATCTTATCGTGGCCGAAGTAATTATCCTTAGTGGCAGGCTTAAAATAGAAGTAATAAATAAGTTGATTACGGCGAACTAATCTAATCATATAATTAGGAAAGTATGACCCCAACTGTTAACGGTCAAATACAAACAAAAGCCTCTAAATATTATGTTTTTGTCGCACTTAATAAGAACATTAATATACCCCTTTTTTTAATGACAATAAAAGGTGACAAAGAAACAATTATAATAATTATGCACTTTTGTTTTTTGTACAAAAAAGTAAAAAAATAAAAAAAAACAATGATAATTCTAATAAAATATATCTTGAATTATGCAATGCTGCCGGAATTGTGTAGAGTGACTTGCAATGCTGCCGCTGATTGATGCAAAACTAATTTACTCTTACGGGGCCCATGGCGTTCTTCTCACCCCTATCCAATTCCTGTTGTTTTGAAAGGTTTCATTCAATGAATCCATTTCTTAATTGCAAATATTAAAATTGCGTTTATTATTTCAAAAAGTACTGACACCAAATATTATTTTGATTTTTCTTTTTTTTTTTTAAATGATAATTTTGATTTTTTTTTAATATCAATTTATGTAAAATTTGAGTTCATGCTTGTGTTTGGTTTATCGGTACGAGATGAAAATTTTAAATTAGAGTTTGTTGACTTTTTAAAAACTAATTATAAATTTTGTTAACTTTTCATAAAAAAATAAAAATTAATATGAAAAAGCATAGTTTAATTATAATTAAAATTGAATATTAAACAAAACCTACGTCTCTTTATTAATAAATACAATATTTTAATTTTAATTTGTGATAATTTTTAAATAAAAAGATAAAATTAATACTCAACTGTTTATATCAGAGTAGTGCCCTTACCATAATTCTCTTTCAAAATAAAGTGAGAAAAAGAGGTTACCAAAGTTGCCGTATATGAATTAAAAATACCGGCAAATTTTAACAACAAGTAAACGCAGTCATCGATGTTTAAAACATTCGTCAATATCATTTGCTTCCCTTTTCACACCAATTAAATAACAAAAACGACAACAATTACTAATATTCAAACGACACCATCCACACCAAAAAAATAAATAAATAAAGGTGGGTTAGGAGTTTGGGGCCATGTTCTTCCGACTCCTCCAATCCCATCACTCCACATCTTGTGATTAAGGTTGTAAATTGTGAAGTACTTGAAACCATGTGCCTGTTGATTTTTCTAGAGTTTCTCTCTCTCTTCCTCTCTCTCTCTCTCTCTCCTCCTCCTCCTCCTTTTTTTTTTTTTTTTTTTTTTGGGTGGTGCTGCAAAGGTCAACGTTCAAGTTCTAATACCATGACTCAAGCCCCTTTCTTGGTTGTTTTCATGGGGGCCTCTGATCAATTATCTTTGCGTTTTAATATATTTCTATGCATTTTTCATCAAAACTATGTACCTATGAACTCATCAATGTGCGAATTATGGAGCACAACAGGGACCATGTTTCTCCATCCATGTCGAAATCCATAGAGTAATTATTATTATTAAAAAAAAAAAAAAAAACGTTGGCCTTATTTGTTGTCATACCTTAAGCAACCCGGGCCAAAAAAATAAATATTGAAATTATAGTAAATAATATGTTTGAACAAATAAGTAAGGCAAATAGTAAAGTTTCAAAATATGTAAAGTAAATAATAAATTTATAGGATTTAGAGGTGAATGGTATTTTTAAGAGGTTTTTTTTTTAGAAATGATCGAAATTTTTAAAAATTAATTAAAATGTCTTTTTTTTAATGGATAATCAATTTTCTTAAACGGTCAAATATTCGTAAACGGTCAATCAATGATTAACCACATAATATTGTTAATTTAGTAAATCAATTATTAAGCATAATTAATCATTGATTGATCATAATGTAAATCATTATTTTACAAGTCAATGTGACTATAATCAATCTATGATTGATCAAATCTGGAAAAAATTGATGAATGGTCAGTCTGCTAAATAAAAAAAAGTTTAGTCATATATTAAATTGAATGATCAAAATAAGCCACCTGACCTATGTAAAGTTTGCCATAGAAAATTTATTTACCTAATAAATTTTTTATTTACTGTTACTTATTTTATATAATTCAAAAATATGTTATTTAATATTTTGAAAATTGCTGATTACTCCTTTCTATTTTTTTTTAACCCTCCAAATTTCTCAAATTTTGGCAACTTTTGCTCCCCAATTTCCAAGTTTGTAATTTATTTTATGTATGAATATATGCTAATTGATATTAATTTAGGGCGATATATCAAGAATTTCAAATTATTTTTTAAAAAAGAAGAAGAAAAAACCGGAAAAATAAGCTAGTCTTAAAAACGAGTACCATGAACAATAACTAGTCAACTTCCAAGTTCTAGTACCATGACTCAAGCCACTTTCTTGGTTGTTTTCGTGGGGGCTCTAATCAATTTTCTCTGCGTTTTCATTTATTTCTGTGCAATTTTCATCAAAACAATGTATCTATGAACTCATCAATGTGCGAATTATGGAGCATAAATGGGACCATATTTCTCCATCCATGTTGAAATCCATAGAGAAATTATTATTTAAATAGAAAAACGTTGTCCTTGTTTGTTGTCATAACATAAGCAACCGGGCCAAAAAATAAATGTTGAAATTGTAATAAATAGTATGTTTGAAAAAATAATTAAAGTAAATAGTAAAATTTTAAAATATCTCAAACAAATATTAAATTTATTAGGTACAAGGAAAATTTATTAGGTAAATGACAAATTTACTTAATAAATAAAATATTATAAGATGTAAATCATTTACTTAGTAAATATATTATTTAATGCTATTTACTTTAAATATTTCAAAAACATATTATTTATATCGATTGTTTTTTGAAAACTGTTATTTACTTTTTTTTTTTTTTTTTAACCCTCCAAACTTCTCAAATTTTGACAACTTTTGCTCCCGAATTTCCAAGTTCGATAATTTATTTTATTTATGAACATATGCCAATTGATATTAATTTAGGGCGATTAATCAAGAATTTCAATTATTCTTTAAAAAAAAGAAGAAGAAGAAGAAAAAACCAGAAAAATAAGCTAGTCTTAAAAACGAGGACAAGATTTAAAACAACATGAATGAGAAAACGACCTCAAAATTTTAAACAACAACCAATTTTTACAAACGACAAACAAACCAAAAATACTTTGAAAAGTTATTTCTTTTTTTCTGAAAATAACTGCAGGAAAAAAAAAACAATTAATCTAAATACAAAAAAAAAATTTCGTCGATTAACAAAAGGAACTCAAACATTTTTTTTTTTTTTTTTGTTAAATAGTTTTCAAAAAAAATTTATTAACAAAATAACTTTGGAACAATAAGAAACAACAAAAACAATCAAATATTTAAACTATCGTTCTTAAGTTAAAATGAACGGAGGTTATTTTTTTAATTTTATTTTTTGAAGTTGTCATTTTGACAAAGATTCCTTTCAAGAAACAGTAAAAAAAGTTTTAAATCAGAGAGAAAGGGTTTATAGGACAGTGGAAAATGACAAAGTTATTACAACCGCACGACAACGAGAACAGCCATAGAAAACGACAAAAACGAGCTAAAACGAAAAGAAATGTTGCAAATGAACTAATGAAGAACGCAATTTTTTGGAGCAAAACGTGCTTGAATTCGTCCTCCGACCGTTGCCCATTGAGCTTTAGTCAGTCATGTTTGATAACTCTATTTTTATAGAGTTGTTTTAATATTTTTAAGTTTATATTTTTGTTATAATTTTATAATTTATTTTGATTTTTCCTCAAAATTATTATGTTGTCCCAAACGTGTAAGTTAATTATGTTAATGGAAAAAAAAGTAATTTAGAACTAAAATGTGATAAAAATGAATTAAAAATTGCATAAGAAAATTTAGAGCCGACTTCGACCACTAGCACGACCGTTACACACACGCCACTCACGTTTCCAACCGTTCGATCGACCTCAAATGAAGCCTAGATCGCGAGTGCTCGAAACTCGTCCAGCCAGGCACGTCACTGAGCCTGTGTCAGCGAATCCAATGAAGTGTCGGATCTAATGCTTAGCGTCCCACCGTGAGTTCGTGCGCCATCGAGCTCCATCAACTCCTAACACGCCACGTGTCCCACTTCCCAGATGCATCCAACTCGTTCACGCCACCTGTCTGCGTGGGCCCTAGGGCTGGCTGTGTCAGTTAGTTTTGTAGCAAGAAAAGAAAAAAAAATAGAAAAAAGAAAAGAAAAGAGGAAAGGCAGCGGCTGGCTTGGTGGTTTATAAATAGAGGATCTAGGGCTCCGTGAAGTTGCGGGAGAAGCCGAAAACCAATAGAAGTAAAAGATGAAAAAAATATTTTTTAACTTTAGATTTTCATATTTTATTTTCAATTCTACAAAATTAGGGAGAGATCATCTTGAAGATCAAGAGGAGAAGGAGGAGGAGATTAGAGGAAGAATCTTGGAGACTTGTAACACCTCCGTAAAGGGTTTTTTTTTTATTTTTATTTTTATCTTTTGATTTTTATAATTTAAGAATGATTGAACATTTGTTTTGTTGATTTTTATTTATAAATTAATTTTCTTTTCTAGAATTCTGATGTAGCTTAATTATGATGTTTTGCATTATTCTTTCAATTCAGTTGTTGATTTATTTTCCATGATTGAGTGTTCTCTACTATTCTTAATGCTTCTAAATAATTGACTACTATTTAGTTGATGAGTTAATCATAATGAAACCGGAAGAAGATTTATGTGTCTAGTTCATTGTGTTGAATGCTATAGGTTGCATCCGGGATAGAAATATACATTCATGACTTGTGTAGTCGCTACTTGAGAACCACAAATATTAATGAGATTTTATTGGTTTTAATTTACATAGGTATATAGTGGATTAACTTTTAAGTATATTTTTTAAGACCTCTGGAGGGACAAGTAAATAAGTTAGGGATTCTCGACTATCATTTAAGAAAATAAATTATAGGTTTTGAGATTGAATAATAAAAACAAAATAATTATGGTGAAATCAGAATCCTATATTTTTAATATTTTGAGTTTTATTTTTATTTTTATTATTCTTATTATTTTTTATTTTCAATTTCTTTTCAATTTTATTCAAATTAAATTAGAATTAACTAATTTCGATAATTAATAATCAATAAATTCTCTTTAAGAACGATACTCTTTTTTATCACTTTGTTACTCTCTTTTATCACTTTATTGCCTGTTAACATACCGTAAACTTGCTTTAGAAAATCCGCAACAATGCCCTCTTGTCGCGGCGTCGTACCCTTCTACGCCGACCTCCTGGAAGCCTGCGCTTCCACAAAAAGTCTCCAAACTCTCCGGCGACTCCATGCTCGGACCTTAACTCTCGGAGTTTCCCACCACAGATTCATTCGAGCGAAGCTCGTATACGCCTACGCTTGCTGTGCCCAGCTCTACGAAGCCAACCTTCTCTTCTGCTTCTCCAATCACCAATCAACATTCCTCTTCAACACCCTCATTAGAGCCCATTCCTCTCTCAACTTGTTCTCCAAAGCCCTCTTCATCTTTCGCCGGATGCTTCTTGCGGACAAACCCGTTGACGGCCTTACCCTGCCTCCGGTGCTCAAGTCTTGCGCCGGCTTATCGGCCTTGAGGCTTGGCCGGCAAGTCCACGTGGCTGTTTTAGCTCGTGGGTTTGGCTTGGACTTGGCGAACTCGAACGCATTGATCACCACGTATGCTAAATGTGGTGACTTGGATGCTGCGCGTAAGGTGTTCGATGGAATGCCTGTGAGAAATGAGATATCGTGGTCTGCGCTGATGGCGGGATTCGGGATGCATGGGATGTGTGGCGAGGTGTTTCGGTTGTTTGATGAGATGGTGGAGGCGGGTGAAACCCCGGATAGTGTGACTTTTACGACGGTGCTCACGTTGTGTAGTCATGCCGGGTTGACGGATAAGGGGAAAGAGTACTTTGAGATGATGAAAAGGGAGTTTGGGATAAGGCCTGCTTTGGAACATTATACTTGTATGGTGGATATGTTAGGAAGGGCGGGACTGGTTAAGGAAGCAGAAGAGTTGGTTTCGGGAATGGAAATGGAGCCTGATGAGGCGTTATGGGGTGCATTGTTGGGCGCCTGTAGGATCCATGGGAAGGTGGAGGTGGCCAAGAGGGTGGAACAGAAGCTTAATGGATGGCAGATGAGAGTAGCGGCTGCATAAGTAATAGTTAACTCAGATACTTAAGTTTTGTTGCGTAGTAGAATCCATTGCGAGCTTTTTTGGAGAAAAAGTGCCTTCCCAAGTGATACAGCAGTAAATCAGTTTATATAAGTTCAGAATCAACACCTACACTGCAATAACCCCACTTTACACCCTAAAGAATTCAGCTTCTCGGTCTAATGCTAACGTCGACCTTTCTGTCACAATGAGACTTCTAAGAGTCTCTAAGTTAGTGTGCGTTAAGCGTGGTTCATTCATTCTTTATTACATTTTGAGGTGTGTATAATAGGAATTGGGATAAGCACTTTGACCGCTTGGCAATTCATTATGTATTGGAGGTCTTGCAACAAGACTGTCTATTCTAAGAGCTAAGAAATCAGTGTGTGAGTTTGACACGAGCGAAAATCTTATACTGGTCAGATAGTGTGTAACGGTTCAGACTTGCTTATGATGATCAATATTAAGGCGATGCCAAGGCGTCAGTGGCCCGTACTTTGGGATTCTATGAGCTTATACAGTTATTACTGAACTAAATATTCATTGGAGGTTTGTTGGCTCGATCTCAATAACAGAGGAAATTTTGCAGGGCCTTTACCTCAGTAGAGAAGTGCAACACGCATTTGATAAGTCCAAATAGGTGATTATAAGTTTAGATTTTGGCTTTTCTGGAGAAGTTTCTTCTTTTGATTGAGTATGCAAGCATCGGAGAAAAGGGCAAACTGGCAGGAAGGATGGAGATCTTAATTGGAGTGGTGTCAATCATTAGCTTTCCTTCGACATCCTGTTAAGACTGTGCCTTCTAACTGATATCACATTTAAGCCGCTGCCATCTATTGCTTATCCGCTACACTAATCAACTGAGTGAGATCAGTTGGTCTCTCCTCAAGAAGCCTATTTTCCGCTCTCCTAAGCCAACTTGTTGATTCCTTCTTTCCATATTGGTAGGTAGGTAGGCGGGCTTTCAGCAGCAGTTCCTTTAAGGCTGGAAACAAGCCTGTGTGGATTGAAAGGGCAACAAGGTATATTGTTGTTTCCCTGTCAAGGGTTCCTTATTCGTTTGTTTTATATTCGTTTTCTCAAACTTTATCCTTGTATTGTTATCGTTTCTGAATCCTAGTAATGTGCTAATCTCTCCATCTATCGTGACGTATCAATTGATCATTGACAATGAATCCGCTCTTTACCTGGAATATGAAGGATTCAATGTACTAACACTAGAATGCATTTTTGATGCACTTGAATTAATTTTATGTTTTTCTTTGCACTAGTAAGCTCAACGATGTCGTTAACTTTTTGTTATTGCAGAGGGAGAATGGTATTTATGTGTAATTTCCAATTTTCCATTTACTGTCACTTGCATCATCTGCTTCCATTATCTTATTGGCATGAAACTGATTAGAATTTTAATAGGTATATATATGTTTGTGCAAGGTGTTTAGCCTGTGCTTATGTTTATGAAGGAAATGCTTTTAACGTTATCACTTGATTCTTGATACAGGCAGATGCTCCAAAGCTGAAAGTCGAGAAACAAATATTCCTGTAACGGAGTTGGTTTATGGAGGTATGAACCCTGCAGACCTGAAAAGCGTAAGAAAAGGAGTTTGAAATGGATTTGCAAGACCGAGTAACGGACGAAATTAAAAACCAGAAGGTTCTTGAATGTTTTACAGTCAATCTGATTAAAATTATGGTTTTTGTTCTTATATTTGTAGTTTCATTAGGTATATACTAGGGAGGAGCACGTGTAGGAATTCCCTACCAAAGGCCTTCCTTGATGCTTCCAACAAGGAATAAACTTGTCGAAAACTCGTAACTGAGATGCGGAAACGAAGATGCGATCTTCAGCCGCATAAAAAACCATTATCAAACGAGTGGAGGGACCAACGTTGGTTTCTAATTCTTCTTATTGACGATAACACAATAAATGGAGACTGGATTTGAAACGTTCAACACAAGGATGTCATGTTGTGTCCCACCGTATTTTATTTCCCGAAGATAAAAGAAAGACACGAATGCTAAATGCACTTGCGAACGATGAGAGTGCAAGATCTCAACCGTTCGTTGTTGTGGGTCCCGCAATGGGACGCACGTAAAAGAAGAACCGAGATCTTTAATAAAGGATATACAATTTATTTAATATTTGACTTTGCATTGGAGGAAAAATATCTAGACTACGTAACTGCTTCATAACTCACATTTAATTATCATCTGAAGCTCTTTTTCTCCCATGAAAGTCCTCCTACGCGTGAGCTTGAATTTTCTTTTCAAAGGAAATCGTCAAAATCAAATTAAATACCAACTTGTTTTTTCTTTCTTAGGGTGTGCATTTTTGCAGTGCATAGAAAAATGTACTCAATTAATTGATTTCAATTCTAATAAATATATATATCGTATATAAATACAAAGAAAAGGTTCACTTTCTAATAACTTGAAAAATGGCGTTGACTTTTAAAACTTGTTTGAAAGTCCAACAATTGCATTACTTCATTGAAAAAAGCATCTGAATGACATAAATTTAGAGATCATTATATCAACATGATATAAAATATATCTTTATATATTTGATCAATATAACATAAAATTAAACTAAAATTAACTAAAATTTGTGTTATGTTGATCAAGAATGAGAAATTTGTATCTTGTTGGTCGATAGATGGAAAAAAAAAATGATTATTTAAGTTTTTTTTTTCTCATCCCAAAGCCACAACTACTACTTCTGATGTTGTTCATGTACTATCAAAGCGATTTTGTGCCTGTTTGTCAAATTCCTTGGCTTGCATTTATTGCGAGGCAATCTGTTTTCATCTTGCGAGGACTGAGTATTATTCTAGAGAATGTGAAACACTAACCAGTTATATATATACATATGAAATACCGGAAATATCTCAAGTCTCACAGCTGAACGAGTCGGACAGTTATAACATTCTTTTTAGAACCTTGTATTTATGAGTTGGTTTATATTGAACTTTTTATCTAAAATCTTGTAATATGGTATTATTTAGAACTATTAATGTAAATGACAAGTATCAGTAAAAAATATATATATATATATTAAAATCAACTGATTGTTATGATAAATCAAAAAAATTATAAGTGTCATTTTATATTTGAAATGATACAGTATTTATATAAAATAGTTTTGATCACAAATTGTCATTGAACTTTCTTGGAAATGTTACTCTTCTTTGTTATCTATTTTCGTGCTAATGTCCTTATTGATTTATGATATTTTCTGAATGTATATGGTTTGGTTTACACAAGGGGAAATTCTAGAATGGATCGTTATAAAGTAAAAGGTTCAAACATTCAATCCAATCGGCATTTTCTACCATGGTCATATCTTGGATCCATTTTGGAGTTGTTTATCTCTTAGACGGTACAAGCACTTCTTTGTACTCAAAATGAATTCGTGATCGTGAACTAATTGATGTGCTTTCTAATTGGATCCGTTGCAAGAAATTGTATCCTTAGAGTCAGGTAATATATATGCTCTCTAATTTATATTGTTGCTTTTGTTCTTGCATATTTGTAACTTCATATCTTCTCACTCATTTTTTGTTTTGTTTTTGTTTTTTCCCTTCTAATTTTTGTAGAAATCTTACTTGGAATTGTCTCTTTGAGCAGGTTTTAATAAGTTCCATTAGTATAATCTAATTATCCAATTCAATGGATTTTGAACTAAATTATACTAGATGATGAGATCAATTGGATTAAATTGTTTGGATTTGAAAGGATTTTTTCATAATTGGATTGGAAGATGGTTACTAAAAAAAAGTTGGTTATATAATATATATCATTTAATTTTTATCTGATGATAAAGATAAGTTGTTTGATGAAACTTCTAAGATAGAGACATCCCATTGCGGGATTTCCCATTTACAAGTGAGTCCATATATAACTTCATTGTTAGGAGAATGAGAATCTAGACTTAAGGATGATATCTTCTTCATTTAACAAATGAAGGACATTTCTTGCACTCAAAAACATAAATATTGATGAGACTTTTCTTCAAACGGGATCTTGCAAAAATCATGTGCCCTAACTAGTGGTGTAAAAACAGACCACCAGGCTTGATCTATGCAAGGTTAAAGAGAAAAACATGCCAGACCTGATCCATCCGGTAAGATTTTTATAACTCGGTGATTCATTTTTACGGTTCTAATCATGATTGAACAGAGAGAGGGAGATCATACATGTGAACAAAAATGATAAACAAATGTCATTGTCTAGTGCTTATAATGAGCACTTCCGTGGTTACATGAATTTTATTTTATTTTTTAAAATACAATATCCCAAAAATTTCAACCACTTGAGTTGCGGCTGCTATATGTATCATATTCATATAGTCAATTTATCTTTTATTTTCTTCCCTTTTCAAATATGACCAATCAAAACCATGGATGTCTTTTTCAATCCCCAAGATTTCAATGCCTTCTTCAGCCCTTTTTTTTGTTTGGGTGGGGGTTTGTGTGTGTGAACTAAAAGAAAAGTCAGCCCACAAGTTCATAAACGTGATTCATCCACTTGCAAAAAACACAATTCTTGTACAATGTTATCCAATGATCTCCGAAAATCATGAAATCGAAACATGTTACCAGTGGAAGTCATCTGTTCGAGGGTCTCAAATTAATGTTTTGCTTTCTAAATTTTGGTGTCGGTTTAGGTGATGCTCTTTTAAGGTTGGTCCATAAGCACATCTTTTTTCTTTTTTTTCTTTTTTTTTTTTGGGTCATTAGGTCCATAATCACATTTGAACTGTTAACAATGTTTTATAATTTCCACCATTAATGTTTGTTGCTTGTATTTGCCTGCTAATGCCGGAAACAAACCTTCAACTTGCCCCTAAAATATAAGTTTTTCCTTGGTAAATTGAAAAAAAAAAAAAAAAAGAAAAAAAAAAGAGCTTTTAAATGTATAAAGTAAAAATATTAAAAATTTTGGTGGTCTGTTTTCTTTACCGTTTTAGTTTAGTTTGAATATAAAGAACGTATAAATATAGGAATGTGGTATCTGCTTCGGTAATAATGACAATTATGGTTATCGTTTTCATGCCATCTGACTACCCTTTCTTTGGACCCTTCTTCAATTTTTTTATTGGCAAACCAATTCTTTATACCATATTATAAAATTAAAAAAAAATGTTGTATTGGAAATGTTAATGTGACATCGGCAATTAACATTTTTTTTAGAGTAACTTTTGTAACGAAATCCATTACTATGATTGAGTTATTAACATTTTGTTGGATGTTCATCAAAATTTTAATTTGAAAGAAAATGTGTGGTTGGAAGGAATATTTCCTCTTCTTTTAGCCCCAAAAAAAAAAAAAAAAAAAAATCTTATCTAGACAATCAAGTTAATATTAGCAAGTCACAACCGCTTTCTCCTACCAATACAGTACGGTCAAGAAACATTCCTCTACTGGACTACCCATTCTCTTTTTCTTTTTCTCTAGAAAAAAATTGCGTGATATTCGTGATTAATTCTACAATGATTGCATAGAGCATTTAGGCGCAATGTTCTTTCCCTATTCCCTTATGATGAAGAGTTTCAAATAGCGCTTAGAGACCGCTTATTCTCGAAATGTTTTCGAATATTAAATCTGATCAAAATAATATAAAAAATATACGAATATTTTGACAGAATTTAGTATATATGATGGTTTTTTTTTTTTTTTTCTTTTTTCGAATTCTACAGAAGAAGTCTTAAATTTTATAACTAAAGAATTATTAATGAGTACATTCAAATAGATAAATCCGATTCACATGAGTCCATGACTACATGGAATTATGAACATGTTGTGATTTAAATTTGCATATATACTTCAGGAGACGAGAATATTAGAGTTTTTCATCTCAAGTCTCGTCCATGTAGATATCACCAACCAAACACTGGTTAATAATTTTTTTTCTTCTTCTATTGCACCGTTTGTTAAGTTAATTACTCTGTACTTTTTTATCTTAATTTTTATTTTTTTTTCCTGAAAAATCAACAAAATTTATAATTAGATTTTAAAAAATCAACCAACTTTAATTTAAAATTTTTATTTTCAACTAATTTACTAAACAGAGATTATATATATATATATCAAATATATTTATATATATAAAAGTCAAGCAATATGAGAGATAAAGCGAGATGATCAAATAGTCAACAATATAACAAACCAAACGGCGTCTACTAATTCTTTTAAATAATTTTTTCATTTATTTATTTCTTTGTTTTTAGAAGTGTTTATTTTGTCTTCTTTGTAGCTGAAACCGTGGCTTGTCGAGTAGTTTGGGTCTTCATTTTAGATTTTTCTTCTTCCTCGAGTCTTCCGAAGCACGTGAGTACTTCCGTACAGGGACTTGTCCTCTGGTTGAATTGCGTAGATTTTTTTTTTTTTTTTTTTTTTTTATGAGTACGTGATATTTAACATGATTAATATTTTTTAATATTATTCTTTTTATTTTGATTTTTGTAATTCAACATATAATTTTATTAAAAAATATATAATTTAAATCTCGTAACTTAAAAAAAGAAAAATAGCCAAAGAAAGAAAGTGGCCAAGACTTTTCTTTCTTTATTTTACTTTTCAAAATAGTTTCTTGTAGTTGTGAACTTATTACATAATACACGCAATAAAACTCATTTATAAAAGTTTAAAGGTAACCCCTTTTTTTTTCCCCTCATATTCACATTTCCACCTTGAATTTTCTCAGATAGTTGGCAGCAGCCAGTCTTCATTACTTACCTCCTTTTTTTTCATCATTACATTTTTTCTATACAAAAATAACTGCCCTTTTTTTTTTTTTTTTTTTTTTTTTTTTTTGTCTTCTTTTTGCAATTCTAAAATAAATTATTGTAGCTTCAAATGGTTGTACGTAATCGGGTAATAGAAATCATCAAAAAGAATAAAAAGCAGAAACTTTTGAAGGTTACCACGAAAGAGACCTTTTTTCTTGACCCTCCAACTAAGCTTTTATTAGGTAATTAAGATTTTTCCAGATTTCTTTGGCTTGCCAATTAGATCTCTCCAGAACTTAAATTAATCACACAAATTGCATAAAATTATGATATCCTTCCCACGTAATCAGATGGCTTTGACGCAACATAATATTTTGTTCAAATTTTCTTCATGCAACTCATCAATTAAGTATTAAATTTAATAATATGATTATCCCTTTTTTGGGTTTTTTTTCCTTCTATATAACTATTTGTATATGTCAATATTATTATTTTTTTTCAAAAAAATCCTAGATGACACCGATATTGATATCACATAAGCTTCCGTTTGATTCGTCGGTTGGAGATAAAACATTTAAATTGGAGTTGGTTGACTTTCAAAAATCTATTTATAATTTTTGTTAACTTTTTAGAAAAAAAAAATGAAAACTGATATGAAAATTTTGATTTGGAGATGATATACCAAATATACCTTAATAATAAATTGATATCACAATATAAGATAATATTAAACGATATGAGTCGTGTTCAATATATTAAAGTAAAGTGAGTCTTATAATATAACATCCATATATAAAACCACATTATACTACTTTCAAAAAAAAAAAAAAAAAAACCACATTACACTATCAATCTTTTATGAATGGTGGTGCTTATTTTTTCTCTTTTATGTTGCAAGTAGGAAAACCATGACATTGCCACCTATCCCAACAATTTAAACAAATAATAATAATAACAGCACATACCAAATACCAAATTGGCATTTAACACTAATTCATATCAAACAAGGAAAAAAAAAAAATCACGGTTGGATTTATCAATGCAACCATTTGACTAAAACACAAAAATTCAAAGCCTTGATTAAAAAAAAAAAAAAAAAAAAAAATCAAAGCTAATCATCTTAATGACCTTCCTTTCCCACCCCACCTTTTTCCCCTGTTTCATTCACCATTTCCATGAAACACTCCTCCTCCTCCTCCTTCATCATCGTCATCTTGGTCATGTCTCAGTTTCAGTGTGACTGATGATCCTCTGGGATCTGGCTACTGATCATCACCTTTAATAAGCTATTACGTCACCAACTAGCTAATCAGAGGCGAAATTCTTCTCGGATAGATTCCTCCTTTGTCTTCTCAGCCTACGGGGTATTAGCAGCCGTTTCCAGCAGTTGTTCCCTCTCTATCACCAAAATGAAGAAAAAACACGCAAAACCATTCTCTCTCCTCCTCTTCCTCCTCTCTCTCCACCGAGTCGTCGCCGTCGACTTCCTCTTCAACGGCTTCAACGACACAAACTCCCAAACCTCCATCTCCCTCTACGGCAACGCCACAATCCAATCCCACATCCTCACCCTCACAAACGACACCACTTTCTCCATCGGCCGCGCACTCTACCACGCCAAGATCCCCACCAAACGACAAAACTCCTCCTACGTCCTCCCCTTCTCCACCTCCTTCATCTTCTCCATGGCTCCCTACAAGAACACCCTCCCCGGCCACGGCCTCGTCTTCATCTTCGTCCCCTCCCCCGGCATCTCCGGCACCAGCTCCTCCCAGAACCTCGGCTTCCTCAACCGCACCAACGACGGCAAACCCGACAACCACGCCTTCGGCGTTGAGTTCGACGTCTTCAAGAACGAGGAGTTCGACGACATCAACGACAACCATGTCGGCATCGACGTCAACTCCCTCAAGTCCATGGAGTCCCGTGACGCCGGGTACTGGACGGACGAGAGCAACGGTACGGACCAGAAGTTGTTTAAGAAACTAAAGCTCAACAATGGCGAGAATTACCAAGTTTGGATTGATTATAATGATTCTTTGATCAATGTTACCATGGTCCGAGCCGGTTTGTTGAGGCCGAGGTTTCCTTTGCTGAGTGTGAAGTACAATTTGTCCGAGGTTTTTGTCGACGAAATGTATGTCGGGTTCACGAGCTCAACAGGGCAGTTGGTACAGAGCCATAAGATTCTAGCGTGGAGCTTTAGCAACACAAACTTTTCTCTGAGCGAGAGTTTGGTCACCGTCGGTTTGCCGTCGTTTGTTCTTCCAAAAGCGTCGTTTTTCAAGTCGAGAGGGTTCGTTATAGGGGTCACAATAGGGGGTTTTGTAGCGGTTTGTTTTTGTGCTTTGGTTGTCGTTTTGTTGATCAAACGACAGAGAAGAAGGGCAAGGGAAAGAGCCGACATGGAGGATTGGGAGCTCGAGTATTGGCCCCACAGAATTAGCTACCATGATATTGAGGAAGCGACCAAGGGGTTCAACGAGGAAAACGTGATCGGAATAGGAGGGAATGGGAGGGTCTATAAGGGAGTTTTGCCGGGAGGAGCCGAGATCGCGGTGAAGAGAATGTCGCATGAAAATAACGGAATGAGGGAATTTTTGGCAGAGATTTCGAGCCTCGGAAGGTTGAAGCATAGGAGTTTGGTGGGGTTGAGAGGTTGGTGCAAGAGAGAGAGAGGGGTTTTCATGTTGGTTTATGATTACATGGAAAATGGGAGTTTGGACAAGAGGGTGTATTTTGAGTGTGAGGAGGGCAAAATGTTGGGGTGTGGAGATAGGATTAGGATTTTGAAAGATGTGGCATCCGGGGGTGTTGTACTTACATGAAGGGTGGGAGTCAAAAGTGCTGCATAGGGACATTAAGGCCAGCAATGTGTTACTAGACAAGGACATGAATGGCAGGCTAGGTGACTTTGGTCTAGCTAGGATGCACGGTCATGGCCAAGTGGCGAGCACGACCCGGGTGGTGGGGACGGTCGGGTACCTGGCCCCGGAAGTGGTTAGGAAAGGTCGGGCCTCGGTTCAGACAGACGTGTTCGGGTTCGGGGTTTTGATGTTGGAGGTGATGTGTGGGAGGAGGCCCATAGAGGAAGGGAAGGAGGCATTGGTGGAGTGGGTTTGGAAGTTGATGGTTCAAGGGCAGCTCTTGGAGGCACTTGATGAGAGGTTGAGGGCAAAAGGGGAATTTGACAAGGAGGAGGTGGAGAGAGTGTTGCACTTGGGGTTGTTGTGTGCTTACCCGGACCCAAGTGCAAGGCCAAGTATGAGACAGGTTGTGAAAGTGTTGGAGGGCAAAAATAATGAGGTCAATGATGCTCATGAGACTGAGGATATGGATGCCTATTTGCTTGACAAGATGCAAAATGATGAATTTTGGAATGGGTTTTCTCAAACTTTTGGTTATGGATCACACCCAACTTTTGAAGAAATTAAGCAGTCTCTTTCTCCTTCAATGTCTCTGTCTTGGTCCAATACCACAGTGGAGGGTAGGTGAATCACCAATATGAATGAGGGAAAAAAAAAAAAAAAAGAAAAAAAAAAGAGGGTTATATATGGATTTTCCAAATTTTTTTTATGTCTTTTGTATTTTTCACATGCTTGCAGATGGAGTTGGAGATGGTAAAAAGAAAGTGAGATTCAAGACTATATGATGTAAACACCTTAAAAGGATGTACGTGTTTTTACTTTTTTCCTTTTTTTTTTTTTTTTTTTTTTGATAACTCTCTTTTTCATTTTCTTTCCATGTTGGGATCATTATTACTTTAATTTTTTGAACATTATTGTAGATTAGAAACGTTGATGTACATATGTATCACACACACTATTATAAGGTAATCAAATGGTTTTCCCCCCCCCTTTTTTTTTCTTTTTCTTTTCTCGTTCGTGGTTCACATCATCATGTGATTGTCTTTCTTCAACTAGAAGAAATTAAATTGGTTCAATTATAGGAGAGAGAGATTATGGGATCATGTTTTATAATAAGTTTTTTTTTTTTTTTTTTTTTTTCCTCTTTCTGTTTAGAAGGCTACTCTTTATTTTTGCTTTAAACTTTATCATCGTGGGAATCATTATCCGTCCATGTCCAAATCCAGAGCAAACCATATGGCTTTGTAAGGTAATGATGTTTCCAAAATGATTGCTGTTAGGTCAAGAGTTTGGTAAGAACTATATGAAATTAATTCATGTTAACCAAACACATGTTATGCCCTGGATATTAAGAAGCAAATTTTGTTTGGAACTCCCTCATCTGTTTGCCATTATTATAGCCTTCGAAATCAAGCATCCTTTTTCTTCCCTTTTTTTTTCCGAATTTAAGAGTGAAGAATTCAAACTTTATAGTGAAATCAAATATAAAAATTATGTTGAGTTATACCTACAACCATATCATTTTTCTGTTTTAAAAAGCAAATGGACACAAATTAGTACTTACCTAAAGGTATATATGTAGTGGAAATTGAAACTATTATACAACCATTTGGTTTGGGTTATATCAAGTTAATCACGTGGGATTTCCTATTAGAATGATGGGAAGATAATAGTTAATTAATGGATGCAAAAAACAAGTCATTATTTCATTGTAGATAAATTGGTGCAATAATGAGATTCTTAAGACAATGAAACAAAAACATACGGTTTTTTTTTTTTTTTTTTTTCTGAGGAAAAACATACCGCTTGGAAAAAAAGATTAAATAGTTCCTAAAAAAAAGAGACTAAATCGATTTTCTGAAGAAAAATTTGAAACCAAAAATTTGTGGATGAATATGTTGGTCCGATTATAACCAGAGATAAACCGGACAAGACTTCAGTTACCTATCCGATCTCGATCCTCATTCTTGCTCTACTTTCTACCTCAAGCGAATCAAGAGAAGGAAAAATAAACTATATACATATATGTAAAATCTTAAATGAAAACGAAAATAACAGAGAAGATTTTAACTTAAAATTTTAAATATTGTGATAAATCTAAACAGTGACACGATAGTGGAGACTAGCTTTCTGAGAGAACAAATTTTAGACATGCCGAGTCCGTCTCCATAAATACATCCAATTCCGTTTATATTATAGATTGAAACTCACAATTCAAACAATAAATTTAAATTTTTAGAAGAAAAAAACTTTATAGAAAAAAATTTTAAAAACAGGTTTAAGTAAAGTTCCAACTATAATCCGTATACCCAACTATAATCCATGGATCAAATTTGTTCTAGTGTTTTGCCTTTCTGATGGGCTTCGTTACATGGGCCATTTTTTGGTGGTTTATCATCGAGCTATAGACATGGACCTCCTCCCTGCCTCTGACCAAACACATTCTTGTTGAATTCATAGAGCTGTTTCTCATTATTAAAAAGATATATTTATAATTCTACATTATTCTAAAATATGGTTATTATGTTTTTTTATTATTATTTTTAATTTTGTTCTAGCATTCCATGTTCAAATGTGAGTAGCTTCTGTCCAATTCAAAAATATTTTTAAAAAATAATAATAATAAAAAGTGGGTCGCCAGAAACCCAGTAGTTTACTTCCTGCAATTTAGTTACTTACCATCGTTGTCACGCACCTGAATAACCTAGAGGGTAGCTTCAAGTAACTTTTTTATATATAATTTTTAATATTTGTATGTAATTTTTCCCTAGGAAAAAAAATATTTGTATGTAATTCTAGAATTCAAGTAAAGGATGTTCCTTCCGCTAGCTATCAAATTAAATTATTGAAATAGATGAGTTGTATAATGTCTTTTTTTTTTTTTTTTTTTATAATTAGATGAGCGATGTACAAGATCTAGAGTACTCTATAATAAAGACAAATTTATCTTTATTTAATAGAATGGAAGATTTGAAGTTTAAACTTTATGATAAAATCATGTATGATATTATTCATAAAATTAATTGCCTATAATCACGTAAAGTGTTGGAAATCCGAAGATTATTCCCGAACTTAGAAGATTGATTTGATTGAAATGGGATTTTAGCTGTAGATTTGATCCTTGATGGTTGAATCGTTGAAAACCTCAAACCCAAAATCCGATATCTACATCTAGCGTCGCTGCAGGATATTACCGAATCATCGAACCACCGGCGAAGACCACGCTTACAGCTCAAATGCCAACCATCTCTGGACACCGAATCTAAGCCGCCACGAAATCCGTCGAGAGCGCACTCACCGCCGCAGTAAAGCACCAACTTCGCATTAACTTATGCATGTTGAGATAGCAACATTTTTGTTGCATATAACAGATAAAATGCAACATAATATATAAAAATGATTGCTGCTTACGTATGTACATTACACAAAAACAAAAAAGAAACAAAAAACAAAAAACAAAAAAATGATCTGCTTCTTCTGAGTGCCATTTATTAGATAGATAGATACTACTGTAATTAAAAGCTGTTCTTTTCAGCCAAAAAAAATTAAAATTAAAAAAATTAAAATTAAAAATTAAAATCTGTTCTAGCTAATAATTAATACAAACATAACAATTGGTACGTACTGCAGCTACATGCTAATGTCTTTACGAAGTTACAAGACTCTATAGATATCTCATTATCATCAGGTAATTGAAAAAAAAAATTAAAAAAAAAAAACTCAATTATTTCCTCTCAAGATATCCGCATCATTTTTTTTTTTATGTCGTTTCGTCTCAACGATTGAGCTTAATTTGTACAAAGCTCAATCGTCTTCCTTTTTATTTTTTATTTTTAAATAAAAAAACAGATTTAGATTACTTAGATATTTACAAATATTTATATATATATATATATATATATATATAAACAGACTTAGATTACTTAGATATTTACACATACATATATATAATATTATTGAGACCCTTATCATAATTTTTCCAACTATTTTTCCATTCAACATTTGGTATAATAAGTTGGTTGCGTTTACATGCAAAAATAATATTATTCCAGATCAATAATGTCGTGGTAGACCACTCCGCAGCATAATCAGATCGGATATCTTTAACTGCCAGATCCAATCTTTTAGGATAATATTGTGAATTATCTCTATCGCTTCAATGTCTATATGATATATTTGCTCACACTCAGTTAGCCAAACTTTGATAAATAATAAACCTATTTTGAAGTTCTGTCGTATCATGAAATTAGTTTGGCTTCTCTCTCTCTCTCTCTTAAATAAACACATCATTACATATGAGACAAACTCACAATATAATAACACCAAACTAAGTACACGCATAACACTTAAAGGTCAGTTTAAGAAGGAAGATCAACATTATTTCAAGACATTAAAGTTTTTTTTGGCATTCAAATTTAATTACAACTAAACTGTATTTTTTTCATCTCATTTTTTATCTTTTCTAAAAAGTCAACAAAATTCATAGTTAGTTTTTGAAAAATCAACCAATTCCAACTTAAAAATTTCATTTCCAACTAACAAACCAAACGCAAGCTAAACCTATGGAGTAATTTTGTATTAACATAGGTAACAATAATTCACCACGTAAATTATTAGAGTTATTGTTATTAAATAAAAATTACTCTCAAATTAACAAAAGAACTAAACTCCCTTATTCTCATTAATTATTAAACTACAAATTCTTTCAAATTGAGAGAAAAAGATTGCATATACAATTACTTGAATACAAAATTCTTAATTATGATTTTATTACTCTTGTTTTTACTAGTTTATTTTTCGAGTTTTTCGTGTTCTTAAAATGTTAAATTCCAAAATGTTTGTTTAATCGGAATCATTTGTTGAACAAAATTTGGCTCCAACAAAAGTATTTAAAGTAATGTAATTCCTTGCATTAAGTAACGAAGAAAACTATGCGCGCGCGCGCGTTTGTGTGTGTGTGTGTGTGTGTAATATGAAGATATCCGACAAATCTCACATGATCAGGAAAAAAAGACGTCAAGATCTAGACTAGACAAGAAAACTTAACAGTTCAATCTCGTCATATTCGTCCGAACTCCAAACTGTAGATTAATTCGATCTATTTGATCCCAGATCATCGAAACGTATGGGGTTAGAAGCTCGTATTTAATATATATATATATATATATATTTATGTATGTATATATGTTTACCATCTACATATAAACTTATTATATGACAAGCAATGGCGGAGGGAGGGAGCTGGGCCAATGGCCCCCCTAATTTTTTGTGATATTTTTATGTAGTGTGGTTTTTTTAATTTAAAAAAATTTGTATATATATAAACTAGTCTTCATCACCCATAAATTAAGAGTTCTTTATATTTTATTGGGCAAATAATTTGATTTTAAAGAACAAAACAGTTTTAATAAATTCATATATATTAGTTCGCCTAATAGCTTGATCTAAAATCTAAATCCGAACTATAATTTTAATAGCTTAGAATTTTAAAAGACTGACATATTATACTAAAGGAGGCCAACTCTAAAAGTAATATTTTGTCTACGCAACTTCTAAAGGAGGCCAACTCTTCACTTTCCCATTCCATCATTCCCAAACAAATTTGAAAATTTGCTCTGTTGTTCAAAGTGTGATTTTAATTTTTTTCGGTTTATTGAACTAGATTTCTTCTCAACTTGAGACAACTTTATCTTGGTCTGTCAATTCATTTTCTTCAACTTCTTGCTTCCGGTTTAGGTTTGTATTTCTTTTTCTCACTTCTTGTTCTGATTCTTTTCTTCTTTTTTTTTTTTTTTTAAATTTAATTGTGATTTTTTTATTTGTCTTAATGTGGAATTGGTGAGCCATGGTGCTACTATTTTTTCTGAATTTTTTTTTTGTTCTTATGTATTGGTGATAATTATATGCTAATTCCGATTAGAAAATTGAAAATATCTCGCTAAAAATTAGTGATTTTTAGTTTTTATTGTGAATTTTAACTGATAAAATTAAAAATAACATTGCTTACCATTATGGATTTAAATACAATTTGTTTTTTTTCAATTTAGTTTGTGATAAATTTATACATGCCTTTTTTTGTGAAGAATTCTGGGCTAACGGGCAGTAATGGTGTTGGTGTCGTATATGGAAGATAATTTTTTGAATGACTGTTTGATTGTCTACATTGAGAAAGAAATTGCTGCAAAATTTAGTAGTGAATCGATTACATATGAGTTTGTCTCTATGAAAGATCGTTGAGCACAACTTATATTTAAGAAAAGAAAATGATATTTTGAGGTATATAAATGTAACATAGTTGCTCTTTTATTGAGAGAATAATGTTATTTACAAGTGTATAATTTGTTTTTTTTTTCATTTTTACACGTGATATATTAGACTTGGAGCTTTAAGGTGTGAAACTTTAATAGCTATAGTATTTTAAAGATATTAAGATTAACACTTCAATTTTAAGTTCTTTCTTGCATTATCTTTATTTTTAATTACGTATAACTGACAGTGATATGTTGTCTTATTTAAATATAATACTGATGTTTTCATATGTCAATATATCATGAATTAATAACTAAAAACTGTTACATATATAGATATATATATATTAATATAATTATGATTAAAAAAAATTTTGGTCTTTTTTGGTCCTCCTACTAATAAATTCTGACTCTGTCGTTGATGACAAGAAATAGACTCAATCTTCAACAATGTCGCCGGTGCCCACATGATTGGTGCTTCTGATTTTGATCACTTCATGCCACCCAGGCAATAAGCAGGGAAAAGCTTATGGACATGTTATCCATTTCAACGGCTAATTAATTTGGTCTGGCAATAATATATATGTTTCTTGTATATTATTGAGATGTTTTAATCGAGTTTTATTTTGTAACTAGAAGTAGTTTGTTTGACAGAGTTGTTTAGAAGTTGGTTTTTGTATTTTAGGTCCAAAGGTAGTTTTTAAAAGTGTTTGGATGATTTATCAAAAAACCTTTCAGTCTTTAAAAATACTTTATGTCAAAGTCAAAAAATGTGACTTCTAGTAAATGCTCTTTTGAGTAGACTTTAAAACTTATAACAAAATTTAGGTTAGACATTATGAAATACATTTTAATGTTCGTATTATGTACTAGAAAACTTTAAAAATCATTTTCACCGTATAAACTTTTTGGTTCCAAACATTTACCGAAAATCACAACTTTTGCTTCTCTATTTTTACTGACTAAAGCAAACGCAAAAATTCGGTCAAACAGGTCCAAGAAAATCCTACTGACTTGATAAATTAGCTAGCTAGAACGTGTATACCAGTTGTTTTTCTCTCTCAACAGAAAGATTATTGGAAGAAAATGAAAGGTACAAAAAAAATAATCTCAACTTTTTTCTTTTTAGGCAAAATTTATGATAAGGAGTTAAGAAGTGTACAAGTTTTATCCTATTAATAGGTATTATTATTTCAATAATTAAATTAACTTTTTAATAATCTGAAATATGATTGAAAATAATTATACGTTGTTTGTAGTAAATTTTTAATATATATACTATATATTATAATATTAAAAATGTAATTTTAGTAAAACAACAATTACCTATCGATAAAGAGATTTTCTTTTTTCTTTTTTCAATTTTATCAAAAAATTAATTTAACAGTTAAAATAATAGTTATCTAACGATACATAAACTTTTCTCTTTTTTTCCCCTCTGGTATGATCCAAATAAATGTTTGCCATATATCAGTAGAGATAATGATTCATGAGCACACGAAATGACAAAAACATGTTTAACACATGTACGTAAAAATTTAATTTTAATAAAACAATAATTACCTATTGATAAAGAAATTTTTTTTTTGATCTAATCAAAAAGTTAATTTAACAGTTAAAACAATAGTTACATAACATACATAAACTTTTCTCTTTTTTCTTTTCTCTTTTTTTCCCCGGTATGATCGGAATTAATGTTTGCCATATATTAGTAGAGATAATGATTCATGAGCACACGTAATGACAAAAACATGTTTAACACATGTACTATTAATAGGTATTATTATTTCAGTAATTAAATTAACTTTTTAATAATTTCAAATATGATTGAAAATAATTATATGTTATTTGCAGTAAATTTTTAATATATATACTTATATATTATAATGTTAAAAAATGTAATTTTAGTAAAACAACAATTACCTATCGATAAAGAAATTTTATTTCTTTTCTTTTTTCAATCTTATCAAAAAAATTAATTTAACAATTAAAACAACAGTTACCTAACGATGCATAAACTTTTCTCTTTTTTTCCCCTCTGGTATGATCAGAATTAATGTTTACCATATATCGGTAGAGATAATGATTCATGAGCACACATAATGAGAAAAAACATGTTTAACACATGTATGTAAAAATTTAATTTTAATAAAACAACTTGATAAACATTTTTAATATACATAAACTTTTCTCTTTTTTTCCCTCTGGTATGATCGGAAGATAATGATTCATGAGCACACTTAATGACAAAAACATGTTTAACACATGTACGTAAGTGTGTGTATACATACATATATATATATATATGTATGTATGTGGAAGAGCTTTCAATTATTACTTTAATATTTACACATTCATGGTTATTGTTGTTTTTAGCTACATGATATTAATTGAATGGTTGTAACAAAATAAGTAGTGAACTAAAAAAATTTAGTGGCAATTAATGAATATAGAATTTAAACAACATATTAAATGAGATTTAGTTGAGTAACTTGTTGTTAACTTGCTGAGGTGGCTTTTTTAAGTATTATTTTTTATGGGGAGGTATATTGACACTTTGCTCTTTCCACTTATTTTTAACAAATTATATTATTACTAAATTACCCTTATGTGAAATTACCTTTTAAAGATAAAAGTATTTTAAAATATACTCATCACACACCTTATCTTAAAATTTAAAAAATAAAACCATATCTTTTTAAATATAACTATTAATTCTTTAGAAATAATCAATCCTAATCTAAATTATTAGAAAAAAAATCTTTGCCATCTCAAAAGAGCTGTGAATATTGATATTTTTTAAACTTGAAATAAAATCTTCAAATTTGGATTAGTTAATGATGATTATGGTCATTATTCTTATACCAAAATAATTGATTTTTTGAAAGCAATATTTTGTTGCCACAGATCATGGGATTTTTAATTTCATAATTTCTTCTACCTTTTATAAGGTGGAGTTCGTGATTTTGTTGCTTCAAGCTCTCCTTTTTGTTTTAAATTAGCTAAACAAATAGAAAAGAAATGAGAAATTTTGAAGGGGGAAAAACAAGGAAAGAAAAAACGTGAGATTGTTTCGAAGGGAATGGAAAAGTGGGTGGGGTTGCTTTACAAAATCGTTCCGGGGGGTTTGATATATTCCTTGCTTTTACAAAATCGTTCTTGAAGATATATATATATATATATATATATATATATATATATATTAACTAAAGAAATGAAGGAGGAGGAAGTTTGTCCCGTGAAAAAATATTATAATTTGATTATAGGTTTTTTTTTTTTGGAATTAAAGAAGGATGTAACAAGTAATAATTAAAGTTTAAAATATTGGTGATAGGTGGATTAAGTTTAAAAAGTTAGTAGGTTATTTAATCTACAATAGCAAATTATAAAAATGTCACATCATCAAATATAATTAAAGAGAATGTATTTTTCTTTTATAATTTTGTCTATAATCATATATAGTTGAAAAAAATAATAACTATTAAAAATATGTATGCATATATATATGCATATATATATATATATATAGATATAATATTCAATTCATACTTCTTAATGGTACTCTTTTCCAACTGAAATTATGTACAAAAATGATGTCGTTTTCCATGTCTTGTCATTTGTGTTCATTTATTCTGATCTTATCTTGCAGGTCAGTTGACGTTAACATGAAAACCTTCAACAAACATTTTCGTGAAAATTATGTCCACGTTCTGCAGTTAGTGTGATATTTTCTTCTCTACCAACCCCGTATAATAAATCTCTCACAATTCTCATTCAAGTACTTAATAATATTAACAATGATAACAACAAAAATAATATTAATTAATAAGCAGGGAGAAATTCAAACATATGAAATAAAAAATTTACCAATAATTCAATTGAGGACGTTTGTGTAATTAAAATGATAAACGTTTAAATCGCAAACAACCTATATATATAAACATTTTAAGTATTTATCGTGAACTTGGACAATACTTTAGAATATATAGTAAAAAAAATAATAATATCTTGCTTTCTAGTTTACTTGGTAAATGTCTGACTTGATCAACGTAGTTTTTTTTTTCTTCTTTTTTATTTAATGTATTATAATGTCCTTGTTGAATTATCTAGTTGACCTAAAACAGCTGATTAAATTATTAAAAAAAAAAAAAAAAAAAACAGCTGGCTAAATTAAAATGTGGGGATTTTGCAAAAATAAATAAATAAAATGTGGGGAATAGATGGTCGGTTTGATCACAAAAATAAACACATCATGCAGATATGTTTGAGTCTATGACTAGAAAACAATTGAGAAAGCAAATATTTTCAAGTAAATATTGGCGTGCGACAAGTAAAAATAAGTTAGACCACAAGAAGTAATAAAAATATTATACATATATATATATATATATCACTGTCCATGTCTCTCACAGAAAAAGAAATTATCTGGAGATATCTAGAGACAACCCAGTTTGTGGATAATGCAGTGACAAATATGAGGCTTTATTATATTGTTATTTTAATGTTATAATTTTCATATATAAAGCGACAAATTTTGAATCGTTCTTTGTTCTTTCTTCCCTTTTTATATGGAGCTCGTATTTTTCGGATAATCATGAACGGATATGGAAGGTATAAAGCCCTTTGATAAAACGACAAGAACTTGAATTGCTGGTGTTTGTCGACAGGCTTAGTTGGAAAGATTGGCATGTAATCTATAACCGTTTGACCAAATTATAACTTATATAGTAGAGCAATATTATTTTATACACTAGTTGTGGTGAACCTCATAATTACCAACTTATTTTTAACAACAAAATTCCACACATTCATCTAATATATAACCCGTTCAAATCATCATTTTAAAACTGTTTTTCTTTATAATATTATTTAATTTGTTTTAAATGTTGTCGCTCACAAAATTTTAATTTTATTGTTCAAATTTACATTTTAAACTTATAATTCAAATGGGGTTAGATTAGCATATCGGTGTGAAAATTCAAATAATTAGTCTTTCTTAACGAGAGTGAGAGAAGAAATACCCTAGAAGGTCTTATATATAAATATATATTTACATATATTTATATATATATATATATATTGATGAGCCAAAGAATTCATGAATCATGACAAGTATATATATATATATATTTTCCCCGGAAGAAAAGTAGTACTTCATGACAATTGAATGTTCAAAGTGACTGCTCAATGTACCCATTAATGCATGCCTAGCTAACAACGTTTAAGCTTTGAAATAATATTATGGTGCATGTACTTTAAAATTATTTGTAGCTATTGACATGGTACATGATATTGTTAATTTTTTATAAATCAATACGGGTTCAAAATATTGGTGCGTTAGTTATAAAAAGAGACTAAAAACGAAGATAACTAATTATTGTGTAAGTTGATATAAAAATAAATAAATTAAAATTAAAATCAAAATCGATATCCTTAATAATATTATTGTACTGTATTTGATATATACATAATATTTCTTATTTAGTGTTTTTTTTTTTGAATTGAAAATGAACGATTCAAACTCTTCATCTTATCATAGATAATTCACGTAAATTATAGTTAAATTATATCTACATTCACAGTATATTGGTTTAGTTTTGGTGGCTAAAGATCATAATAGATTTCACCGTGACTAAAACTATTCATCTACACTCATATCATTGTTGCACCAAAAATTCTCATCCATCTACCCTCTCGACAAGATTGCAGCTCCCAATTACCAAACTGCCCCTATGTTTAATGAGCCCACCTCTCCTCAACATTATTGAACCAAAAAATGACAAAAATGCCCTCAACCTTTGACTATATTCACCACCTGCATAATGTTGTCTTGTCAGTGTGTGGGGTCCACATCAAAACCATTGACAATGCGCCGCGTAATTCTTGACACTGCCAATCTAATCTGCAACCCTATATATGATTTTATTAGACTAGCATATTTTTCGCACAAATAATAATTTGGGTTTGGCAAGAGACAAAGGCAGGCCCACTCATCGGATAGACCTGACACATCAATGGCCCACATTCTACCACGTCGCACTATTGTTGACACTTGAATCACTGCACTGGACTTATTCATCCGCTTCAACATATGGCCCCCACTTATTCACAAGAACCGACTATTTAAACGCATCATTTTCGTCCTTCCCATTTATTAATTAAAATTAATTGTGTCTCCAAATTTTTAAATTGGAACAATTTTAATTTTTTATTTTTTTTATAATTAAAATATCTTTAAATTATTAAAATATTATAACAGAAGTATTTTTTTTTTGTTAATTTTTAAACAGAATTAATTAATTATTTAATTAAAAAATGATGTTAATTAACAGATTTTGTTCAAAATTAATTAAAAGTATTATTATATCAATGTTTTTAATAGCTTCATTCCAGCTAAAAAAATAAAAATAAAAATTACACAAACTTAAAAATCTAGAGACTTATTAATTTACTTAGGAAATTTTCCTTTGTGTGCCTAACTAGCATAAAAACTCTTTTTTATCTTGTTAGGTTTTTTCCAATTGATTTTACTAATAAGGTTTTTAATAATATCTATTATAAGAACTGATTTTTAAAAGTACAATTTCGGCTTAATATTTTGTTTAATTATTAAAATTATTATTATTTTAGTTATTAAATTAAAATAAACATGATTGAAATAATTCTATATCACACGCTATAAATTTCTAATATGAATATTTAACTTGAGCAGCTTCTATATATAATGTAAAATAGGAGATCTTATCCTAAAAACTCTCTTATGTTGATCATCTATATATATATATAAGTGCTACTGCTAGGTGATCCTCTTTGTAAATTCTAATTTTGAAAACTTGTTCATGCCAATTTAGTGTTTGATTTATAATCAGGATTAGGTCCCATATATCTTTGATGTCAATACATTTGATGGAACTGAGCTTTTTACTGAAAAGTAAATAATGTGTCTGTAAAGCCTTTGTCAACCGTTCAAGTAAGCATCACAGAGTTCATGTGATAACACCCAACTAAAATATATCACTCTCCCTTTCCAAACTTTTATTGCAGGCAAAAAAAAAAAAAAAGTAAGTTACCGACAAAAATGCAGAAATTATATTTTAATAAAATAAAAAAATAGAACTGGGATGAACACTGGATATTCGAGTATATCCAGATAGACTAAGCGTTCGAAATTATTGACCTCAAACTGACGTGGATCCTTGCTGTCCGACCCAAGATCCACCCCAAAAAAAAAAAAACACACAAGACCATTGACAATCCCCAATCACCCGACGCCACGTGGACACGAAAACCACATCCCATGTGCGCGGCGGCCAGTATTAGCCACGTTGGCATGTGGGTCCCAAGAGCCGATTCAATTCTCCGCGTATAAAGAATAAAGTTAAGGGGCACTTCTGATGGTCCTCATCATGTGGATTAAAAAAAAAATTATTTTATTTTTTATTAATAAAATGGACTTTATCTGTTATCAATTAGCAAGTTATATAGAAAATTACTTCATAGTAAGATATCAAAATATTAGAGGTGCCACTAACTTTACTAATATAAAACCCCCACATGGTCCATACTGGCATCCAGATTCATTCATTAATTCTTCTCTTCACGCCTTTGGTGCCCTTACAATTCCCCCTCCCCACCCCCCCCCCCCCCACGCCACCCCACCCCACCCTTTCCCTTTCCTAATTAAATTATCCGCCATGGCCACTCCTCACGTTCAGCGATCAGACGGTCACGACGACGACCGCCTTAACCTGAGCTTCTCCGACGACATGTTCTTCGGCTTCCTCGACGACGACGACATCGTGTCGCCGGAGAGTTTCAGAAGCACCAGCACTGATAACGAAACGACAAATGAAGTAATTCATGAACAAGAGGAGGAACAAGAACAAGAAGAACAAGAAGAGAAAGATGACAGGTTTTGGGAGACTCAACACAACCTTTTGCAGGTACATGATACATATTAGAGTTATATATATATTTGTGTGTGTGTGTGTAATGTGTATATATAAATGGAAACGTGATATAATTTTATGTATTCAGGCAACGTTACGGAGGACAAGCTCGTTGGAGAGTGGAATAAGGAACGGAACGAAACAGGTGACAAAGGAGAAGCAGATTTCAGGGACGGCGTGCGGTTGTGGGAGGCAAACGGCCATGACCGCTTGCCGGAGCTGCCTCATGAGAGAAGTTTCCGGCAGACTTCGCAATGACGGCTACAACAGTGCCGTCTGTAAGTCTAAGTGGAGAAGATCGCCGGATATTCCTTCAGGTAAATATTAAAAAATTCCATATTCGTTTACGCAAAGGAAAAAAAAAAAAAAAAGAACATTTTGATCCATTATTCATGTGATCATAGTTTACTTTTGGAATTATGATCGTACGGCAGAAGACGGATTAGAAATTTTATATATATATATATATTTTTTATGTAAAAGTTGGGATAAAATAACTTATCTCAAAAAAAAAAATTTTAATGTTTGTTCCATTTTTAAATTTATTATTCTCCTTTGTGGGGTTGGTGGGCAAGATAAATTGATTTTGACCCCTCACTTAACACTCGTTATGCCGATACCAGATTATGATAACACCTTGTCATAGATTTGGACTATAGTATAATAGTGTTATATAATATATATATATATATATATGGATGTAAGGATTGAAAAATCGACATTTCTATCGATATTTTTACAAAAATTTTCATATTTTGGAAGTACCGATATGAAAATAGAAATGTTGTATCTTTTTCACATAATATCCACGAAATTTCCATGAATATCGATTTTTTTTTTTACAGAAATATCGATTTCCGTATAAAGTATAGTAGTAAATGACAAAATATCATTGAAATTTTCAAAAATTTTGACAAAAATATCGACAAAATATCCGTAAAATGTAAATCGTAATATAATTTTTTATCTTTTAAAATAATAAAATTCATGATTTACTTAATTCACATACAATATATATATATATATAGTAGAGATTGAGAGACATGTTGCATGTCTAAAATTATAAAAAATAAATACTCAAATGTCATATTATCTTAGTATCGATGTTGTTTATATTAATAAGATATTAAAAATACTTTTAAACATTTTAAATACTTTTTTAATATTAATGTTTTCTTACTATGTATGAAACAATGAATGTAATCTACCAATATTATGTTACATTTCAATGATTTTACTTAATTGATGAATGTCAACTTATCGTTTACTGTATTATACTCCATTCTTATCATGTAAATTTATCAAATATTTAGTATTTAATTTAGAGTTTTGTTTAATTTATTTATGATTAACTATTTTAGAGTTTCATAAAGTTTTATTAAAAAATCTATTATTTTAATGAATTTTTATATTTTATATCAATTTCCACCGATATCGATATTTCTGTAAAATTTAAGTACCGATATTTTTGTAAATACCAATATTTTCATCCTTGTGTATATGTAACATCTAAATAAAATTTAATTTAATGAAATGACATTAATTATTTAACTAGAGTGACACAAAATATATTACACAAACACAAAAATTTCTTCCAAGACAGCTTCATCCCAGCTACCAATTTTCTTCTTGTGCATTTTTAAAATATATGGTAATATTTTGTTGGTTGAATATTTGTATCTTCTAACTTACAATTTTTATTTTTATTTTTATTTTTTATTTTATGTTGAACAGGAGAGCATACATTTTTGGACGTACTAAGCAATTCAAGTTCAAAGAAAGGAGAAGAGGTTAGGGTGATAATTGAGCTAAATTTCAGAGCCGAATTCGAGATGGCAAGAGCAAGCGAAGAGTACAACAGGCTAGTTGAGAAGCTTCCAGAAGTATTTGTGGGGAAGGTGGAGAGATTGAATTCCGTGATTAAGATAATGTGCTCGGCGGCCAAGAAGTGCATGAGGGAGAAGAAGATGCACATGGGCCCCTGGAGGAAGCAGCGGTACATGCAAGCCAAGTGGCTCGGCGCCTGCGAGAGGACGACGTCGTCGAGCCTCTCGTTGGCGGCGGCAGATCAGTACTCCGGTGGCGGCGGATGCATGATGCCGAGGCCGCCTAGGGTTAAGGCCACCACGTCCATGCTCACTGTGGACTTATTGGACGTGATGCCTAATTTGCATTGCAAAGCGGTTGCTGTCGTGTGAGATATATAGTTTGATATGCCAAGATATTTTTCCTACATATATATTCTTGCTTTTGATCATGATATATATGATCTGAAAGAGTTGGTCGATCTGATCTTCTTTATTTACGCGGTTGGTTCACTTTGTGAAGAGACGGGTGTACTGTATACATAGTATATAGATAGATACATATATAGATCTTTTATTAGAAGTGGATATATATCCTTTCATTTTCTCTACTATACAAAATTTCTCTGTGTCCTAGAGTCTCTTATTAGACCATCTCAGTAGATAAAGTTAAAAACTATCAACTATGTTATCAAGAACAACAAAACTCGAACAAGAAATAAAATAATCGTAAACACATAAATTTTTAGACAAATTCATCTTAATAGCGAACTATATCATGTTTTAATTATTACAATAATTTATTAAATCATTAAAAATTTAATCTAATGATTTAAATAATAATTCTTACCAATAATGTAAGTTAAAAGGTCCTATGGTGAAAATTTTTATTCTTATTATTATTATTATTTTTAAGAAATGGATATACTATTTGGATAAGCTTTTAGTTCCTCCAACCCATGAACCCCATCAAAGCCGAAAGGACAAAATACAAAAATGTGAGTCATCATTTTCTTCTTGAACATCATATATGTCCATATTTTAGTTGTAATTTTCCTTCTTCGATAGACCTGTTTTTCTTTTTTGTTTCTTAGTTTTCTTCGTAATTTTTGCTAGCGACCTTCGATAATTGAACACATGGCAGTACAGCTGGTTAAGCTAACAGGCACACGGGTTTTAGCTTAATTAAGAGACATATGAAAAAATATATATTTTTTATATATATCCCAATTTTTTAAATTAGAAGAATAATTGTTGTTTTAAAAGTAATTAATCGATTATTAATGTCAATCAATTGATCAATATAATCAAAATTCAAGTAATATAATAAATTATTTATTGGAATTGATCGTCAATTGTTGACTGATCAGATCTGATTAATTAGCTACTATTAGCACATTAATTATTTAATAACCAACTGTCATTTTTTTAATTAAAAATAAATTCAAGTAACATTTTAAAAATGAAACCAAAACCGACCACCTAAATTTCTCTAAGCATGATTGTGTTCAGAAAAAACGATGTCCCAAGGCTTGAAGCTCAGGAATTCTCGAGGAAAAAAATCAGTAAAACCAAAAGTTAAAAAATCAGAAAATCAAAACGCCAAAACGCCAAAGAAAGCCAAAAGGGGGGGGGGGGGGGGGGGGGGGGGGGGGGGGGGGTGGGGGGGCGGGGCAGGGCGGCGGGTGGTGGCAAAAAAGTAAACAGATTGAAATTTTAGCCAAAAAAAAAAAAAAAGATTTACATAGATATGTATTTATAAATAAAATATAAACTATCGAAAGCTAAAATATTTTGGAAACTACATGATTACCGCGTTTGGAAATCAACTTCGAGATCTTTTTCCCTTAATAAAACAAAATTCTTGAGTTGCATCTTTCCTTGAAACGACAATAAAGTAATAGGGAAGAAGGGACAAGGACAAACAAAAATAAACAAAACCGTATTGACAGCTGGAGCTAACATTATAACCTCATTTGAAAAATCAACTATGATATATTTATAATATGTTAGAGATATTAACTTGAATTTTCGAGTTTCAACTTATGTGATATGTATGATTGTAGGTATAGCTTAATCGTAATTTTATACTTGATTCTATCAAAAGTTAAAGAGTTCGAATCTCTCCAATCCTAAGTTCACAAGAAAAGAAAAAAAAAAACTTTATATGATATGTGAATTGTCATTTTTTAGTGATAGTGATTCAAAAATTTATCATATCAATTAAATTAAAAGATTACATTCATTGGTGAAAGACTACTATTCACCATTACGTGAGTTAAAACTAAAAAAATTGGTATTAAAATTGACATTCCTAATGAGACTCAATATTTTACATTAAAGAGAACAAAAATTTCTCGAGGTGCATTTTTTCCCCCCTTTTAAACGGCAGTAGAGTAACTGGAAGAAGGGACGGGGGTTCAACAAAAATGAAAACGACAACAAGACTTGAAAACAACAACAAGAACAAAACGGTCGCAAGAATGAAAAGCAACAAAATAATTGAAAAGGAACGAACAAGAAAAGTACCAAAAAAAAAAAAAAAAAGTTAAAACAACAATTATTTGAGAGACGACAACCACAATGTTAAAACGAACAAGGGAATGTCAGCACATAAATTAAAACGACAATAAACAGGTTTAACGACAAAAACAAAATTGAAGACAACAAAATCAAAAAACGACAACGAAATTGAAACGACGACAAACATTAAAGCAACACAAATTTGCTGTCTTCTAGTGATGAAAAATAGAAACTACCAAGTGTTTAAGACTTTTAATGCTAACAATATCCTTGTTTTCTCCAATGTATATGCTTGAGTGATCTTTGCAAGTTCTTCTCTGCAACATCGGTGAGGAAAACGACAGTGGAACAGAAACGAGACAAAAAAACTAAAAAGTGAACGACAACCAAATAAAATAATATCAATCACATCATTTATTAAATTGAAAAGAAGAGAGAAGAAAAGAAACATCAGAAAAAATATTTAAAGACAACCAATCACAAAGATTAATGATTATAACACAAAAAGTGTAGCAACAAAGCTTCTTCGAATGATAAGTTCAAACTCACAATTCAAACAGTAAGTTCAAGTTTTTTGGAGCGTTGATCACTACAAAAACTATTTTGAACGGCAAACTAATTGAAGACAACGAAAATGACAAAACGACCAAACAGAAGAATCGACGTTAAAAATAAAAGCAACAAAACTAGAAAAACGACATCAAAAGTTGAGCGACATATAAAAAAAAATGAATACCGCACTAATTCAAGAAAGGACCACAAAGAAAGCGACAACAAAAATAAAAACGACAACAAGATATGCCAGCGACGAAAAACAATTTAAAAACAAGAATGAAAAACGCCAATGAAACAGAAGCGATAACGAAAATTAATAGCAAATTCCTTTAATAACAATTATAAAAGCCACAAAAATTGCCACAAAAATTGGATAGCGAAAAATTAAAACACCAAACGTAGGAGTTCAATATGCCTTACAGGCCTATGTGTCCATAACCTTAGTATTGAATCTCAGAGAGTTTACGAGACAAGAAAAGCTAGACTATTATACAAGGAAAATTGACAGAAAATTTTCTAAAAAAAAAATGAAAAAAAAAAAGAATTTTTAAAAAATCATCGATCAATATCAATAACTAGCACCTATAAATCAACTAGTTGTAGTGACAAAAAAGAACCCACCAAAGGACCCCCACAATGTCCGTCGTGGCACCGTGGCCTGGTTGTGGGAGAAAGTTAGGCACGTCGAACGGTCAGATTTCCTCATCATCATCATAGCCGAAGTCATCATAAACGTCCTCTTCTAATGGCCATTGGTAACCTGTGGTCCCTTGATCATATCCCTCGTCATTTTCTTCTTCTTCCATGTCCTCTTCATATTCCTCACCAAATTCACTTTCCTTGTTCGTCAAGTCAGACTTCTTGTTCTCTTTACCATCAGGGCCTTTCCCACTGGCATCATCGTCATCATCTTCACCTGATACTTTGGTTTTTTTATTAGGAGCCGCCTGCAACAGATAAACGGACAAAACATTAGAGAAATCATCCAAATACTAGTGTTTAGGAGAACCTGGAAGAGCAAAAGATTAAAAAGTTTTTAAAAAGTTGCATCTTGGTTAAATGACTAAATAGGATTTGAAAAGGAGATTCAAGAACCATAGGACACCAAAAGTCTTGACTATATACACTATTTAGAAGGGATAAGAAGATTAACATACATCACCAGAAAAGCATTTCTCCAATGCCTCGTAGTTGATCTTCGAACTGAATCGCTGTGACACGGAAAAGGAGGTATGAGTACAGTCGCAAACGAGCAATATAAACGCACATGGTGAAATACACAGAACCAAGTCACCAACTAGAAATGAAACAAGAAAAGAGACGGAACTCCAATAATCTTAAGTAGAAAATACCAGAACTACACTAGTAGTTTAAAAAATGAAAAGCAAGTGAAACAGATTCCATCATGGACAATATTGATCCAATATATCTCAATTACCTTCTTGCTTAGCATTTGACGGGCTGCTTCTGCAGCAGTTTGGGCAGGAGGGGCATTGGGATCTTGCTTTTGGCGTCGCTCCTAGAATGTGAAATTAGTTGGGGGAAAAAGGAACGTTGTCAAAGAATAAAAGTGTGAAATTTATGGCTATAATATAAGCAAATGGAACAAGTTTAAAGCACTTTCACGTAAAGAACATGATAATCCATGTGCTATATGATTTTTAAAGAATAGATGGGAAATGTCGTATAGATAAAAAAATAAAAATAAAAAAGTGCAGCAAATGATGTTCTAATAAGGACCTTTCTTGGCTTTGGTGCAGAAAGACCCTCGCCAGCCTCCATCTTGGCAGCCTGTTCCTGAAAAATCATAAAGGAATAATCAACAATATTTCCAACCAATAATTATTGGGAACACGACTTTCGCAGAGAGAGAGAGCACCAACCTCCAGATACTCTCGGTTCATTTCTTCCCAGATGATCTTTTTGTACCGCATCTCCTCCTCATTGTTAAGGTAGCCAGTCACCTAAAAATCCATCCAAAAGTTAATTAACAAGGAAGCAAAACAGAATAATAAAAAGGCATCCACGACGAAAAGAATCAACCATGATACAAAAATCAATTGGCCCATAAGCCACCTTTTTAAGATGACATTAAAAACCTCAGGAAAAAAATACAATTATTTAATATTCTATCTGCAAATAAAATTTCACAAACAAAACTGAAAAGACATGCACATTTTCATTCGTGTGTAGCATCACCGACACCATCCTAACTCCAGGACACGATAAGACATAAATGAGTGAAAATATTCCGTTCTTCGAAAGGATCACCATGTCCTTATTTATGGGTTTTGGCATAGAAGTCACCTCGTAATTCCTTTGGTGTCCTTACACAAAGTAACAGATTATCTATTTCCATCTAGAAATAGATTTAAAGTGCAAGGTCTAATTGACCCAACTGACTTTCCAACTGAACTTCTAATCATCCAAATACCATATATTTACAACAGTTACAAATATTAAAACTGCCGCATCATACAGCATACCTCAGTATCATCAATATCAGAAAGACCATCAGATTCGTCGCCAGAAATATTACTTGTATCCTTAGATTTATTTGTATCAAAAGCACCATCAGTTGTTGTCCCTTCTGAAGCCGCTGAGACAGAACACAGTAACAGAAAAATAATTTATACACATATTATAACAAAATACCAAACTTAATCTTCATGTAAGATTTCTTTTATACAACACACTCAACACTTACTAGAAACATTTGTGGCCTTCAATCTCTCATTCTTGGTCACCTTTTGGCTGGTTTCCGTAAAGGATTCAATATTCTCATCCTAAATTAAAATAGGAACACGTGTACATCAGTAACAAATTGATCAGACAGGCAATAAGGTGCAAAAAACACCAGACGACAATGTTGGCATATAATACGACTGGGAAGCATAAAAGTATAGGTAATGAGAAGAAACAAGTACAAAGAATAATTTCTCCGGTTCTAACGAAGGATTAAAAATTTTGTGCCTATGTGGCAAGGAAAAATCAAGGAATTTGCTGTGTGAGGCTATGAAGATAGTAAATAGATATTTCCTTAATTGCTAATTAATCCATAATACAGAGACAAAGAAAAAGGAAATAGATGGGAGCAACTGACTATTTCATTTTCAAGGTCAGTAGGTTTTTCCTTGTTTGCGGGCACGAAACCAATTTCAGATTCATCTGATTTCTTAGCAGATTCATTGGCCTCTCTCATTCTTTCAGCGTGCTGGAAGGCAGGAGGATCCGATCCACCTTCAAGACCCCCAGAAATTTCAATGAACTACAACGAGAGAAAAAGAGGATTAGTGGCACAGTATGAGCACGGGAGAATGAGATAGTGGAAAATAGTAAAAAGAACTTACATCTTCAAAACAACTTTTACAAAGTCCATGGGCAAAAGGAGGTTCCCCACTATCTTTATGTCTACAAAGCAACTCCTGAGACTTTTGGGACCCAAAGGATGGCAATTTGCACTTCCTCAGCTCCTTCGCATTATTGTCTAACTCCTCAATCTACTCAAAAGAGATTTTTTTTTTTAATAATCAACCAGATATAAGTGAAACCATTGTCATAAAAGTAGCAACTTACAGTTAAACTTCCGGATTCAGTGTTCTCGAACTCAATCAATCTTTTGGTCAATGTTACTTCACAAATATGTACAATTTTTACCTAGGGAGAAAAAACAAATACAAATAATCAATCAAGGTGCTAAAGAAAGGGAAAATGCGGTATATTTTTTTTCGGAACGAAGAAACTGCAGGATTAGATATCAAAGAAACAAGAAAAATTTATTCAAAGTTGTCCAGCAGTCAGCACTGAAAAACAAATGGATTTAACCAAGTTCTACATTAGCAAAGTTAAAATAATGGATTTATGATATAAGTAACACCGTAGGTCTAACAAAGCGAACAGCAGAAAAAATAGTTTATAAACATCATTAAGTAATTATTTTGGATAAAGGTAATCTGCTTTAAGGGGGGAAAAAGGCAAAAAAGATACTTGTTTGTGTATGAAAAAAACTTCCCCCACAAAATGAAGCAGCAAAATTAAAAGCAATTCATATGACAAGCTGGACTTACAATATCTGACTTTGAAATTTAAACCCATGGGAAAGAGCAGAAATGTATAATGCTGCGCCACATAGCCCACTAGGTTTTCTGCCCGTCTGTGGATGACATATCATCACGGTAAGAATCAGCACCATAAGGGCCCGAGAACAATATACGTCCATAACTATAATTCCAACATTTAAATACCTGCATCCAATCTCGCTTCATGCTAGCTATAATGTGCATTGCAGTTCTAGAAACCTCAACATTTCTTCCATTTAATAATGCTGCAAGTCCAGAAAAACAAATGATTTTTTTGACAACAGTCTACAATAATGTAACTCAATCAAAGCCTCAAAGAAAATCAAAACAATGAAGTTGTACACAACTCATCAATTCAATTAACAATTGAGGGAATAGCACAGTGAGGCTCATGGTAGCTTACTTTCAGTAAAACGAGGTATAAAAAGGGTAGGATCAACAGGTCTCTTAATCATGGCGTGCTCCGCAAGGCTTAGTAGTTGGCAGAGCTGCAAAAATACAGAACCTAGCACATACCTGTGGGTATAACAAGGAGTTTTAGTTAAACTTACATGCAAAAGGCGACAGTTCAATTATATTTGTTACTGCTAAAAATAGATGTATACAAAATTTGACATGATTATCATAGGTTCTTGCTTACACATTTATTCCCAAAGCCTCCGAGAAGTCTATAAGTAAATATGGTTTAGGGGGTTCAGCTGTCCTGTGGCAAAGGTAATTGACCCGTTAATAAAATGTAAAACAGTCAACCGAACATACAAACAGTTGTATTTAAAAGATACAACACCCCTAAAAAGGGCAAAACAATTAAGTATAACACCTAATTTCTAGAATCTCATAGTACATAACAATGTCAAACGTCAACAAAGTAAATGCAAAGCTACCTCAGCTCATAATGCATAACATAGAGACAAAAGAGAGGCCTACAACCTACGATGATGCAGAGAAGTCTAACAAACATGAGGCTTTTATTGCCTTTTAAGAAACCTTAAGAATCAAGTAACAATTTTATTAAAAGAAAATGGAAAACCTCTCAAACAAAAATGTTGAGATAATAGAAAAGATAGTACATTTTTATGGGAGGAATGACAACATCATACTTTATGAAAGCTCATAATTGATAAAAAATATATATATATATCTATATATATATATATATGTAAATGTGACGAAGTTCAGAAATTATTCATGTTAATTGTTAGATAATTGTCCCTCAGCCAAATTTCTTCTACAGTACACAATTAGTGCAAACAAGAAGAAAAAGACAACCTAAACTGAGATTCAAAAAACCGAGAACAAAAGGAATGCAAGGGTGAAGCATACTCACCGACAAGCAATATAAAGACAAGCAGCTGCAACTTGTTGTGTTCTACGACCTCTAGTGAAATTACGATGAACTGCAATCTGCATATAAATGATATTGTGTTTTGACTACTGATATAGATATTTGGAAAAGGAAACTTTGTTAAATTTGAAGGAAAAAAGAAATAAAAATAAAGCCAAATGCTCACAATGTAGATTCTGGAGGCTGGCATAATAATAGACTCATGTATACTCAACATCAAAGCAATATGTCTAATTTCATCTTCTCCTACAAAATAGAGCAAAAACAACCAGTTAACAAACAGTATGATCACAAATTCAAATTCTAAAATGTGGCAGCTATCGTTCCACACGAACCACACCACTAAAACCATGATCGTGATTTTGCCATCTTTTCTTAAACCAAAGAAACTAAATACTCATAGAATAACGAGTAATACCACCAGAGAGCGAATAGTATGCATATGATATGATATGATAGTCAAAAGTCACATACCCTTATCCAAAGTCCTTCTAAGTGAGTCTGAATACTCATCTGGAAGTTTTACATGATGACCTGCCCTACGGCTCTGCAAACAAAAAATACATGTATTAAAGGAAAAATAGTACAGTAAATTCCCATCCATAAGATTACTGAAGCCAAGCCACTATAATTTCTGGTCTTAAATAACCAAAAAATTAATGAAAATCAATTTTGAAAAGTAATAGTTATTGTTTGTAAACTTCAGACCTGGTCGATCCCATTCTTCTCAAGTTTTCTGATCATTTGACTTCATACGCAAAATGAATTACCATAAGTCTAAGAAGAAATATCTATAATCATTTAAAACTTTACACTTTCTCCACTCAATTCAATTCTTCTCAAGTTTTCAATCATAAGTTCAATCTTCTTTCCGATCATGAGAAAAAGTCTAAAGCTAATCAACTAGAGTCCAAGAAAGTAGGACAGTAAGAAAGAAAAAGAAAAGAACAAATAATCACAAACCTCTCCTCCAGGGCCTTTAACAAAAGTTTCCTCTTCGGTTATGAAATCATCGTAGATAACTTTTCCACAGACATCACAGCATCTGATAAAAAACCAAGACAGAGACAGATACAAGATTCACTAAGAAAGCTTATCAAACCTACGATCTTAAACTTGAAGATAATCATTAAACTAAGTTATGTAACCAAGAAAAAAACAGGTCAGCTCACTCACATGTAGTGTTGTGAGTCTCGTTGGGTAGGACGTCTTTGTTTACAATGCCCACACCACAGCAATGACATTTTACAGTGTCAACTTCACTTAGGGCCAGTTTGGTAATGCTGTAGATTTTGGAATAATTGCTTTTAGCCGTGCTGAAGGAAAAAAGCAGTTCTCATATGAGTAGCCGAGTGTTTAGTTAACTGTAATCTTAAAAGTGCTTTTAGTTTCAAAAGTAGCCTCGTAGTGTTCGGAAAATTAAAAAACTGAATTGCTGAGTGGATCTAAAATGATCAAAGTGGACATGATAGGATAACTTTAAGATACTATTTCTATATACATTTAAATACTTAGTGAAACTGATGAGATAAACAAGATTTCGTCTTATCCTTTTTCAGGGGCAAATGCCAGACGGGAGCAACCCCCCCCCTTAATCAAAACAGCTTATTACAGTATCCATAAAGAAGAGAATAATTATATATACAAGTTAACAACATTGATGAATAAGTGCAAATATATACAACACGTACAGAAGTTTGATCAAAAAGTGTTGAACTCAATAGTGTATATCTACAGAAAACAGCAAATTTATCAATATCAATGGCACAAATGACCCCCAAAAAAAGAATTCTGATTCCACGAAGTTTGAAATACAAAGCAAAGCATCAGGAAAATAAGATTAAAAAAAAAAAAAAAAAAAAAAACTCAGCTTTTCCAGAGAGAGCAGAGCAACCAAATTTTAATTTCTTGTGAAACATCATCGGACAATTAAGTTTTTGTGGCTCAATCTCGCTCAACAACATAAGACTGCATGGAAACGACTCAGACCACATATCTGCTATCTTTTAGCTTCCAAAGATCACCAAATAACATGACATAACGAAGTTTTTGAACAATTAAACACCAAAATGAAGGGATTTAACAACTGCCCAGATAGGGAAAGAGAAGAAGGTGGATTCCAACAGAAGACCAACTCGAGGACAAAAGATCAGATTATACACTGTATGCATATATAAAGATAATTATACGTGTATATATATATAATATAGGTCTTGGTTTTCGTGAGAAGATGATTGCTGGGCATACCTTAAAAGAGGAAAATCGTCGGCGGGTTTGGGCGCGAACCTCCCTCTAATTGGCTTTCCCTGCCTAAAGCATCTCACTTTCGCTCGTTTTCTCGCTCTTTCTTTCCCACCAAACGGAAAAACCATTAAACCCCCATTTTGTTTTCCACTGGCTCTAGCCCCCCATTGGTGAGTCTAATTTGGGATTTTTCAAAGCCCACATTTATGAAGCCCAAACGTAGGCCCATTAAAAGTTTTACATGGGCAGGACTTGGGTAGGGACACGTTGTGTTCGAAACTTTTTTTTTTTTTTTTTTTTGAAGGTTTATTTATTGTCCCTAAAACTTACCCAACTTTTGGCAACCTCTCGTTAAACTTATAATTTTTGACAATTTACCTTCAAATTTATCTAATTTATTACTATATGCCCTACTTTATTAATTTCTTACAAATTAAGGGTTTGAAATTGCTTCGTTTGGTGTTTTAATTTAACTATAATTAAATTATATTTTTTTATTTAATTTTTATCTTTTTTTAAAAAGTCAACAAAAATTATAACTAATTTTTAAAAAGTTAATCAACCCCAACTAAAAAATTTCATCTCCAACTGACAAACCAAACGCAAGTAAAAAGATTTTTATAGGGTTTGAACTGGATCTAAAATTTTTTTTATTCAATATGACAGTTTCCTTCCTCAAATAAGTTACACGCACTTTACAATCATCGATTCAACAGAAAATTAAATAAAATAGACACCTTGTAACAATATAGAAAGTACGGAAAGCAAATTGCTAAATTTAAAAATAAGTAACCAAAGGACAGTGTGTTTAAGGGTCAATAGTGCTAAAATATTTCTTTTTTGAATTCCAAGACTATGAAACGGTCATACTTTACTTTCTTATTTAATGTGTTTTTGATTAAAATTAATACTTAAAACACGGTAAAACTAATAATAGGAACTATACTTATTATAACATGGTGAAAATTCAATCTTTGTTATCTTCCGTTAATAAGAATAGTGGTTGTTATTCCGATTAGTTTAAGTATCTTGTTTTTTAATATTTGATTTTATTTTTCATTTTTAAGATCTATTTCTTTACAGTTATTTTTATGGCTTTTGTGCTACGTATTTCTTGTCATCGGTTGATCGGATACTAGGATTTGTTAAATAGTCATATGTGTGTTTGATATTTTGTGTATCTCTTTTGGTGTCATCATTTGTAGAATTCATAATACGTTGTTTCTCTTTGTTTGTTATTTGAATTTACTAATGAAACTGATTGTCTATCGGCCTCGATTTCTATCATAAGAAACTTTGTGTGTGAATCATTGATTGTATTACTTTTTCAGATTTGGAACGTAACTTCCATTTCAAAAAGGAAAAAAAAAAGATAGAATTGTACTTTCTTGTATTCGAAGGATAGAAATTGCTACAAATATCTTTTTTTTTTTTTAATTAAACGTTCCCTAAACTCCAAAAAATGTACAAAATGGCACATAATTTTCTACTCAATGGAAGTTAGATCAAAACACATTTCCTTTGCATTACAAAAAAAAAAAAAAAAAAAAAAAAGAAAAAAAGGAGACGATAAAGCTCAGCCGATGGCCACTAATCTCAGAAGCACCTTAACAATCAAAAGCATCTTTTGAATCCAACAATGGCCATTCAAGAGGAACATCTTTTCCAATCAAAAGCATCTCTGATTCAAATTCTGTTTTGATTGAAATATACCCACCACTTAAATCAACGTAAAATCAGAAAAGGACCTTTACAATCAAAGCTTGATTTGGAATATCCAACAGGGATTTGGTATTATATGAGAAGGAGAAAACTAAACTAGCTGGGAAGCCATAAAAAAATTAGATTAAAAAAAAAAAAAGAGTAGAATAATTTCGGCTCACCTTGGCCGGCAGAGGGGCTGGGCTTGCGAAATCACGGCGGAGGGACCACCCTTGCAGCGGCGCTCGTGACGGAGGAGAACTCCGATGATACGGTCTGGCTTGCAGCACCCATGAAGATCTCCGCTTGGGCTGGTGGCGACGACGGGGGTGTTAGCCGTTGATGTGGGAGAAGAGGGATGAGAGTTGAGAGTGCTTGTTTATTATTATTATTTTTTTTTAAATTTTATTTCAAAGGATGTTTTTCTTATGTTTTTAGTCTCTCTCTCTCTCTTGAAAGTCAAAATTTTCAAGGTTAGTTTAATACGTTTATTAAAGAAAAATATTAGAGATATTAACTTAGATCTTAACTTTTAAGTATCAATTTATAATATATATATATATATATATAAGTTGTCATTTTTTTATTTGTAAGTATTTAAGAGTCCGTTTGGATCACGTGTCTGTAAGAAAAATTTACTTGTTTTAAATGAAAAAGTCTTTTCATTTTAAGAATAAAATGGTGTCTTGATATGTAAAAAATTTTCCTTTGTGAAAACAAAAAGTTGTTTGGAGTTAGAAAAAAAAAATTTGTTGGGAATAGAACATTGTAAGAATATTTTAAAAGGATTCCTTTTTTATTTTTTTTTCAAAAATAGTACTGTACAAAGTATATTTGAAAATGAAGTAGCTTTTTCAACATGAGAAGAATGATGGAAAAAAAATTAGAAAAATAACTCTTTTATAAAAATTTGCCTATTTCAAAAATTGGATACCTCATCTAAATAGAGGGTAAAATATTGTCACATTAATTGAAAAATTAAGATTGAAGATAATATCCTAACACTACTCATGGAAGGCTCATCATTATTTCAGAAATTAGATACCTCGTGAGTAAAGTATTATTATATTAATTAAAAAATTGGGATTGGAGATAATATTCCTAACCGTACTCATGTAAGGCACGTCATTATTTTCTATCTTGCTTATCAAGACTGTCAGTTAGGATACATTTTGCATCCTTTTTCTTTTGAAAGAAGTTTAGGGAGCATTTAATTATAAAAAATAAATTTATGAACCAAACAATATTTTTATTAAAGAGTTTGGGAATCATTATAGCGATATGCTCTTTGTCATATTAGTAGATATTGTTCTCTTACCATTACATTAGCAAATATCACTATTAAAAATAACAATCTCTACATTCTCATTCTCAAGTTTCAAGGCTATTCCTTTCACATTGTTAGCGAATTCAATCATTTTCTCAGTTTAAATCTCGTTCAATCCATAAACACGTAAAATTTCATATTCAACTAAAATCACTTGACTGATCTCATTCACTTGAAAAATTATTTAATGATCTAATATGTAAATATTCGCATTAAAAATTTATAAAACAACACATAAAAGATATTATTTAAAATTGAATCAAACGATAAAATCAATAATACTTATGATCACAGGATAAAAGTGTAGTTTTTCTCATATAATTTTCATAAAAACATACAAAATCAATAGATATATCTTACACTATAGTTGTTTTTTTCTCTCAAGTCATGACTTGGACTTTTTTCTTTGGCGATAAGAAACTCTGATGTGGACTTGAGTAGCGTGCATGCTTTTGCATTGTTATTGATTGTTTATCTACCAAGATGCTGTTGACTATATGTTCCAACTTAAGATGGGTGATCAAATTATACATCTTCACTTTATGTATAATCATGTGTGGAATTTATCATGTGTATAATTAGCAAATGTATTCTAAGTAGTAATTTGATACTTTTTTTTCCCCCTAGGAATCTGAATCAATGATGTTGTTACTCTTTTCTATATTGAAAAAATATTTTCGATACAAACTTACTAATATTTTTCCATCGTACGTGTAATTTAGAAATACCTTTTCTTTTGAGGATATATAGGTAAATAACCATTATAAAGCCTTGTTTTTCAAAAAATAATAAAAAAAGAGAAATTAGCCAAAGTTTTTTAAAATTAGAAAAGTGGCCGATTTTAGTAAAATTATCAATCAAAATTTTAAAATAATTAATCAATGATTGACTAGATAATAATGGTTGACCATAATCAATCAGTGATTAACATTTTATATATTTTTATCGATTAATCATTAATTGATCATGTGGGTCAATTAATATTTTAATGACCACCAAATATTTTTCCAAATTAAAAATTGGTTGATAATTTTTTTAAAAATAATGTCCAAAGGCTACTTATTTACCTAATTTTTTCATCCTTTTATGTCGATGCATTTAGACCAAACGATAAACTTGAAAGAACAACCTAACAGAATCTTAAAAGAAAACAATAGAGTTTTCTGGATTTCATTAAAAATAACAAACAAAAATTAATATACTAAAAACACGAGATATTCCGGGGCTTTTCAATGTCTTATCTTCCGAAAAAAGTTAGAACGAGAAAATTTAGCCCAAAAAAAAAAAAAAAGTTAGAACGGGGAAAATATTTAATAAATATTATGTCAAACGTAATAATAAAGTATTCACAAAGTTGTTAAAAAAAATAAATTATTTAATAAATTACATATATATATATATATATATCATATTATCATATTTATATGATACGTCATGAACAATAGGCATTTAAGTTATTTGTCAATGGAGTATTTAACTAAAATTGTAATAACACAAATAAGCTAAAATTTAATATGAGAGAGAAAGGTGATTAGGATATAGCTAATCCGGATAGTATGGCTTTACACTATATGGGATTGTACTGATTATACGATGTAAGGAATTGTAGGGATTATGCCGTTACTCTGTACTAGCAGACTTGTAAGGAATTACACGGACTGTGCCGTTACCCTGTATCCGTAGACTGTTTCAAAGGTAATACCATGCCAGAAATATCCAATGCAAAATAAAATTGAGAAAAGAAAAGAATAGATTGAGGCTAGAGTTTTAGGTTATTGCAATTACAAACTAAACATCCACTAATTAATCAAACTCCCTTAAAAAAATTATAGTGACTGAGCTATTTATAAATATCAAAACTAGTAGAAAAATAAACTTAACTTAATTCTCTATATTCAAAGTAATCCAAAAAGATTCCTACCAAAAAAATAATCCTAGAAGATAAAAATATATCCTAATAACTAATCCTATTATTAATTCAAATATAATTAATTATTTAACATTTTAACAATGCTTTCTCTAAAAAAAAATAATTTAAAGTTACTCCTTAAATTATGGGCCCAAATTTATAATCTAAACATACCCTAATTTTGACCAAAAACTGTATATAAGTAAGACCAAGAGAGTTTTGCAACTTACTATTTTCAAATTTAAAAAAATTAGGTGTGAACAAATACAAAAATGGATAGACATTTTCGTAATTAATCTCATGGCATTAATATTTTAGTACAAGATTTGAGAGAAAAAGAAAAAATAATAAGAAAATACTCAAGATATCTAAAACAGTGGCTCGTATGATCCGTGCGAACCGTATCCGGAAACCTTACAGATCATTTGCTTGTTCTACTTTAGGGGCTTTGCCTTGCCGTTCTGTTGTGGTTTAAAAGTCTCCTGTACCTTATACTCTCCGATAACGACACATGGAATAATAATCTCCCAACTTTTTATTTCTTTCTTTCTTTCTTTCTTTCTTTTTTTCCTTTTACTTTTTAAATAAATTAAATTTTGGCCCTAAATAATTTAGGAGTCTTTAATTCCAAAATTCTTCCCCTCCTACCACTCTCGTCGTCTTTTCTGACTTTGGGCCTCGGTGGGTCCCACTTGGGCCGTGCTCATCATCTCTGTGGGCCCCACAAGACCATAACCTAAAATGTCGGGGGGGTCCATGGAATGAATCTACGGTCCCTGTTTCTTCCTCCTTCTACGATACGTATCAACTCACTTCCCTAACTTTCCTCCCATTTTTTTTTAATTTTATTTTTCTCAAATTTTCTTCTTCTTCTTCTTCTTTTTTTTTTTTTTTAAAAAAATTTATTTTTTGGTTTTGTTTTTGGGTTCAAAGCTGAAAAAGGTCAGATACCCTCTTCCGAGTTCATGGTGGTTTTCTATCGCCATGATGAAAACCATATAATACAACCTTTGTGTTGGTAAGAAATCTTTTTTTTTTTTTTTTTTTTTCTGGGCCTTTCTTTCTTTTATTGTTAGGATTATTATTACCAATAATTTTGGTAATATTTTAATGGGTCTGTAATGGCCTTGGCACAATGATTAGTCCTTTCTTCTGCGCTTAATGGGAGATGTAATCATGGGTGTTGCTTTGTTTTCAAATTATTACAGTCTAGTGCACTGATTTTTTTTTTTTTTTTAAATTTTAAAGTTGTTTTTTTAATAAATAATTTAACTTGTTTATGGGGCTGTTGTGTGGGATTTTCCAGGCTTTTACGGAACGTGGTGTTTTGACTTTGAAGCCAACAACAACAGCAGCAGCAGCATTACAAGGTTTTTGTTTTGTTATTCAGAAGGCAGAGAGAGAGAAAAAGAGGGTTTGGTTTGGTGCTGAAAAAAGGGTCCACCATTTTATTTATTTATTTTTATTGAAGAAGCTTTCTCTTCTTCTTCCTGTTCTCGTTTGTTGATGGGCTATGGTGGGTTTCAGAGGATTTTCAATCTGATGGAGACCAGATTCACTTTTGATTCACCTTCAGCCTCGTCCTTCTTCACGCGTCTTCTTCGGTTCCAATGGTTCTCTGACTTTTTCGATTGAAAAATTAAACCACAAAATAAAATCTCATACATATACATATATATATATAGTATATATATAGTTTTCCTATTATTGTTTATGGGTTTGCACAACTTTGGATTCTGAGGAACACCCACCTTGATTCTTCGACGTTAGAGGGAAAAAAAGAAGAAGAAAGAAATGGAGGAAGATTCGAATTCCTGGATCAGAAGAACAAAATTCTCTCACACAGTTTGCCATCGCTTGGATACTTCAAGACTGAGCAGTATTCCTTTCCCCATTCAGCAGGAGAGAATTGTGGGTCTGAAATCTCGTCCGACGTCGGGTTTTCCGAATCAGATATCATTCCCAATCAGTTCAGATTCGAGCCCAAGTTCAAGTTTGAAGCGAAAAGCCATCACCAACAAGCAGAGATCATTGTCTCCCCACCCGGAGACGAAGCTGTCCGATGCCTTCAAGGAAGCAAAATCCGAAAGGCAGCGGTTTTCGACTCCGAATCCGATTAGGAGAAGCGAATCGGATAAGGGATTGAAGGGAAAGAGGACTTCGTCGCGTTCGAGCTTGAATGCCAGCCCGCTGAGGCACTTGGCATCGATGATGATCAATGGGGATAAGTCCAAGGGCCGGAAGGATTCGCATTGGAGCAAGTACTTTGATCCGAATGGCGGCCGGGTTTCGGCCGTGGAGGAGGCTGATGAGTGGACTGTTGACATGTCCAAGTTGTTTCTTGGCAACAGGTTTGCCCACGGGGCGCGGAGCCGCCTCTACCACGGGATGTACGATGGCGAGGCCGTGGCTGTAAAGATCATGTGTGTCCCTGATGATGACGAAACTGGGGTTTTAGCAGCTCGGTTGGAGAAGCAGTTTGTTAGTGAAATCACTCTCCTTTCTCGTCTCCACCATGAAAATGTTCTCAAGGTGATCCCAAGTCAAAACTCATCCTGTTTTATTGCCTTAATATGTGCTATTTGTTTTATGACTATTAGTGAGTAAACACACATTTCTCGCTCTTGAAAGATTTTAGGATTCGTGGGGACTTGAATTTCGAACTCGAAACCTGCGATGACGGTGGGGAGATCAGTGGGAAATCAAAAATTTTTAGAAATTGTTGATGATTTAAGTAGTCAAACGTTAGCCATATGAATGAAGTTTTAGTTTATCTGCTTTTGGACAAGGTTATAAGCTTATACTTGTTGCTTAGTTTCTAGATCGAAATGAGAATCGAAGTTAAAAGAACACGGACGGATTTAGCGTGGCTATGTCCGTTATGGTGGCGTGCTGATCTTTTTCAATTAGGTTTCTATCTAGAAACTTGGTTCCTCCAAGGTTGATGAGTTTTTTTGTCTCCAATTTCAATTCGTTGCGCAAAATAGGGAATTTGGCTTCCTTTATTACAGAATAATCCAAACCCTTGCAGTTGTGAATGAGTTTTAAGGTTTGCTGGTTTTAATATTTATTTCTTTCAGTTTTTTGCTGATATATTTTCCATTTCATGGCACAGTTAGTAGCAGCCTGTAGGAAGACGCCGGTTTATTGTGTCATAACCGAATACTTAGAAGAGGGTTCCTTAAGAGCGTTTCTGCACAAGCTCGAGCACAAGACTCTTCCTTATACGAAACTGATCGCATTTGCCTTGGACATAGCTCGTGCAATGGAGTACATTCACTCCCAAGGCATAATTCACCGGGATCTCAAGCCAGAAAACATCCTCATCGACCGGGACTTCCACATGAAGGTTGCCGATTTCGGTACAGCATGCGAGGAGGCCTACTGTGATTCTTTGGCAGATGATCCCGGGACTTACAGGTGGATGGCGCCCGAGATGATCAAGCACAAATCCTACAACCGGAAAGTTGACGTTTACAGCTTTGGACTCATCCTGTGGGAAATGGTGGCAGGGACAATCCCATACGAGGACATGAATCCCATTCAGGCCGCTTTTGCCGTGGTGAATAAGGTTTGTTTTGTTAGTTCACTTCTTTAATTCCTCCGATCGCAAGGAATTGAATTTCCATCAAATTGATAAAAACGCATGAATTCATGGGCATCTTTTGTGTTTCAGAATTTGAGGCCGGTTATCCCTGGAAACTGTCCACCGGCGATGAGGGCTCTAATCGAGCAATGTTGGTCGCTGCAAGCGGAGAAAAGGCCCGAGTTTTGGCAAGTGGTAAAGGTGCTAGAGGAGTTCGAGACTTCGCTTGCCCGCAATGGGACACTGAATCTTGTGCAGAACCAAGGTAGTTGCCAAGACCACAAAAAGGGGCTTCTTCACTGGATTCATAAGCTTGGTCCCGCTCATTCTCACAATAGTACGCCCGTGCCTAAACCTAAATTCAGTTGAATCTTTTGTTATGATCTGGGCTTTTGTAGTTCTACCGGGTCAAATTGTAATTAAAGGAAGGAACAGCAAAAAGAAAAGGGTAAAAAAAAAAAAGAAAAAAAAAAAGAAAAGGAGGTTCGTTTTCTTAGACTTCTTTTGAATGTATTCCTCTCTATTGTCACATTCATGTGATCGTGAATGAATAGATTAGTATGCATGCGTTCTGGTGAAGGAAATGCCTTTTTTATGCCTCTTTAAATTTATTACATACTTTTTAACACTCACATGAAAAGGGTTTAGAATATTCAATAATTCTTATCATAAAAGAGTTGAAGAAAAATCAAACGTTGAATTAAAATTAAAATGCCGTTTAAAACACTTCTCCATTGCCGTTTAAAACACTTCTCCATTGTTGTTGTTGTTGGGCTTTTTTTTTTTTTTTTTTTGGGGTGGGTGGGTACTGTAACCTTACTCTCATCTATACATGGTTCTAGCATATTTTAATTGTGTCAAATGCATTCTCAAGAAACTTGGGATGGACCATATGATCATTATTAAAACCTAGGGAAATTTTGTTCAATTTGTTGATCAAGACTCTTTTTTATTTATTTTATTTTTTAATACAATCAATTCACTAAAATGTGTTAAGGCCAATGCTTAGGGTCTGTTTGACATAGCTTTCTAGAAATTGCATTTGGCTTCCTGAGTCTAAAAGCTGCTTCATCCAAAAGTAATTTCTGAAAATGTTTTGATGATTTGTTAGAGGAGCTTTTGGTGTTCAGAAGAGCTTCCTATTAAAACAAAAAATTATGACTAAAAAAAAAAAAACTATTTTAAATAGACTTTAAAACTTATATGAGAGTTTAAAATAGATAATTATAAAGTATATTTCATAAAAGTACCAAAAAAAAATAGATATTATAAGTTTTATTTTAATATTTTTTTATATAAGTTTATCGAAATATTTTAAAATCATTTTGACTTTAAAAGTTCTTTTATAAATATAGTTTACGGACACTTATTAAAAAGTAACAGTTTTTTTAATAAAATACCATGACCAGCTTTTAATTTGACCTTTTCCCTACCATGCACAAAGTGAGAAGACAAGCAATCTACTCTTAACACGTACATACAAATGTGTGTGTGTGTGTGTGTGTGTATGCACACACATAAACACAAACATGGAGTAGAGGAATGGCCTACATGTTCTTCCTTGTTTTGTTATGGTGTTTGATAATTTCTTGTGTGTAGAATTATTGAAGCAAAAAAAAAAAACCGTTAACTTTTAGAGGAAGAAGAAGATGGAGTGAGAAGTGAGAGGAAAGTGGTGTTGTTTACATTAATTCTCACAACTGTGTTTTGTTTTGTGCGTCCCATGTTTCTATCATTAGTTACTTGTCCAAAAAGCAAAGCCCCACCCCCCCCAACCCCACAAAGAGTGGGAGGGGGAGGGGGAGGGGGAGGGGGGGATTCATCTCTTCTGCTTTATCATCGTGTGGAGGGAGGACAAGTCTTTGTCCTTGTTGTGATTAGTTAGTGACTGGTAGTGGTAAGGAATAAAGTGAGACAATTATTTTGATACTTGGCTTTTCCCATCACACCACACACACAAACACGTATGCGCATCTTCTCTTCAATTTTAAGACATATTTGAAAGGACGGTTAGAGATAAAATTTTAGAGATTGGGTTAAAAATATGTGTTTGGAGAATGATTTTTAAAAATTGTCTGTAATATTAAAAAAATAGTATAAAAATTTAAAATGTGTTTAAAAAATGTAAAATGAATCTTATTTTATTCGTTTTGTCATTGTGAGTATTTTGACATAAGAATTATCTCATTTCAATTTGAAATGAGAAATTTATGAACTTTTAAAGTTTGAGTTTTTTGAGAATGGAAGAGAGAGAGAGTATGTGTGAGAATTGAGAGTTTTGGATCGGATAATAAAATACAGTTTGAAAACTCTCGAGTCTTAGTATTTGAAATAATATCTAGTGAATTATATTTTGATATATTATTAAATTAAGTTAGATTTTAAGAAATAAAAGATTTTAAAATATTAAAAATTAGATAAAAAAAATCTCAACCCCACAAACACACGTAAAACACGAAGAAAAAAAACAAAAAAAAACGTAGTGGCATTTGCATATGCCCTCCTACCCTCCTACGCTTTTGATTAGGGTCAGGGTCAGTAATTGCCACCAAAAATATCCCCAACAACGCTGTTTTTAGCTTTTTGGTGAGGATGCTTTTATAGCTCATTTATTTGTGACTCTTTTAAGTCTTACCCAACGTGATTCAAGGACTACATTAACAACCTAGCTAGAGGCCTAGAAAGGAGAAAGAAATAGGTCGGAAAACTTATGATAAGAACTGTATAATTTATATATAGATATGGGTCACTGTTCAAATTGCACAACTGCATTTTTATTTTATCTATAGATAGATATGGGTCATTGTTAAAAATTAAAAATTTTGCAAGTGGGCATACAAAATTGTTTCTAATCATAGATCATACCGTTAAAAAGGTTTATCTGACAACTAAAATAACATTACCTACTGATATGATAAATATACAGTTGTAACTATAAATTTTCCTTAAATTCATTCATTCTCCTTTTTTTAATTCTGTTATATATACACCGAGTTTTCCGTTGGAGCTTTTTATGTTATGGTATCTCTATCAATAGTACATGTTTATGAATATAAATCAAATGAAAATAGCATTTAAAAAAAATAAAATATACAAAGCAAATGGTTTCTATTTAGGCTTAATAGTTCAAAACAAAATCTTATTTATAGGGTTAATTCATTTTTTTTTCTTCATCTTTCTTCTATTTAGAGCTTTTTATGACAGCGTATTCTTATATCATACTCAAGTGCATGTTTTCGAGTATTGATTTGGTCAAAATAGCATAATATATATATATATATATTCATATATCTATAATTTAGTAGAATCTGATAAAATGTTTGAGGAATAACAATCAATGAGCTTTTGTTTGGTATTCAAATTTAATTTCAATTAAATTGTAGTTTTTCATCCTAATTTTTTGTCTTTTTTTGAAAAGTTAACAAAATTTAGAATTAATTTTTAAAAAATTAACAAACTGCAATTTATAAATTTTAATTCTAACTAACTTTCTAAACAGAGGCTGAGTTATTTTTCCCAATCGCAACCAAATAAATATCTTTTTAACCCCAAGTTGGAAATTTCACATGTGATACTTTTGTTGGCTGATTCTGTGCAATGAACCACAGTAAATGTGTTTTGTGTTTGGGGTGGTTGTGTTTCTTTCTTTGTCTTCTGTCGCTGTTAAATGGAAAATTTAAAAAATAAAAAATAAAAATTAGGTATGCTTTTTGATTCTATGGATTTGGTGGGTGCAGTATGCTTAGGTTGTGCAGATACAATGTAAGTAATAAAAACAAGACCGGAATATATATTGTGGTCTATGTCAATTTTACGTGTCGTAAAAAGATGCTTATGTAGATATATATATATATATATATATATATATCGTACTTCTTTTTTCTTTATAAGATTGAGAAGTGCATGCGTGCTTATATATGTTGACATCACTGATAAGAGTGAGATTATAATGCTAATTTACCTACAGAATAATTCTGGGAACAGAATCATAGGTTCCGTCATACCAATATATTTGGATTAATAAAAAATGGGCCAAAAAAAAAAAAGAAAAAGAAAAATTCCTAAACCAATACAATATAATTGATTCTTGCTAGGCATTATTTTCGAACAAAAAAATATTCAATACATTTTTAGGACTCATTTAGAACAATGATTGGAGTTGGAGCTTATTATATTGGAAATGAAATGTGTGTTTGATTAAAGTGTGAATTGATAATGAACTGAGATATAGAGAATAATGTAAATTTTGAAATGTGTTCCGGAAAAAAATTTGTATTATGAATGTTTTGTTACTCTCGTCGTTGTGAGCATTTAGATATAAGAATCATCTCATTTCGATTTGAAATTAAAAAGTTATGAACTTTTAAAATTTGAATTTCATGATCATTTAATATAAAGCAAGTGATATGTAAATTTGAGGAATTTGGAGTTGAATAAGTAAAATTCATATTTTGATGTTCCAACCGAACCCTTAATTTAATCTTATGATACTTGTGGATAAGAATATTATACCTATGTATGTATTATAAAGTACTATATTGTTCATGAAAACACAACTTAAACAGTATTTTTTAAAATTAATTTCAAAAATAGCACATGTGAGAAAAATATTATTAAAACTAGCATCACTTTTGTTTCCTTTCATTGCTAGTACTGCCACGTCATTATCATAAATTGAGGTCGCTGTAAAAAGTCAGAAATGTCCTCAACCAACCCTAAACCCTACGTTTTTCCCACTTTCCCGCCCAGCCCCCTACCAATAATATATAAGTCCTCTCTCTAAATCTCATTTTTTTTCCCTCGTTTTCCTTTCACCCTAGCTTCATGCACTTTTTCTTCATCTTTGTTGAAGATCTGAGCTTAGCTATTTCACTCTAAGTCCAACAAATCTCTCCCCATCCTTGTTCACTCTATTCATCCCACCCTTTCTCTCATTTCCATAGTTGAAAAAGATTGCAGCTCATCTCCTGGTCCACTTGCTACTCTTCCCACTCTGCATCAGCCTCGTTCTAGCTTAGATCAGGTACAAATCTAAGGTAATATTGCTTGTTCTTTGGCTTTATTTATTTCTATATGTTTTAAATGGGTTTGCATTGTCAATTCTAATCTAAAAAATGACCATGTTAAACTTTTGAGGGTCAAATCTTACAACATTTGTTGTCTCTTTTAGCACCTGTGGGTAGTAAGATAGATTTTATTTGTTTTTTTTTTTATCTCTTACTGTAACATTTCTCGTTCTAAAAAATTTTCAATAATACTAATGGCAAACACCATAATGACCTTTAGGTCATCATTATGATGACTAAACCGGTCAATAATATATTTAGACCAAATGGTAATTATGATATTGACTATAACGAAAAAAAAATAGATTTGCATAATAGTTGATAGTTTAACCTAAATGGTCATTTTCATAATGACCAGCAGGTCAATTTCATTATGACATTCTCAGTGCTAATGGTGTGATATATATATATATATATATCTTGACATTGACATAACAACAGGGGTTCTAAAACACAAATGAGAGTTATTATACGTGTTTATAATGAAAACAAAAATAGATTTGCATAACATTTGACAGTTTAATACAAATGGTCATTTTCATAATGACCAACAAGTTAATTTCATTATTACCTTCTCAGTGCTAATGGTTCGATAGAAATATATTGAAATTGACGTAACAACAGGGGTTTTAAAACACAAATAGGAGTTGTCATACATTGTCTATAATGAAAAAAAAAAAACATAGATTGCATAACATTTGACAGTTTAACCCAAATAGTCTTTTTCATAATGACCAACAGGTCAATTTCATTTTGACCTTCTCAGTGCTAATGATGTGATACATGTATCTTTACATTGACGTAACAACAGTGGTTTTAAAACACAAATGTGAGTTGTCATACGTTGTCTATAATGTAAAATAATTAGATGTTATGCAAATCAGAGTTTTCCACTTTCTCGCCCAGCCCCCTCCCCCTGCCCACTATATATAACTATTCTCTCTATATCTGTCATCTTTTTCCCTCTCTATATAATATAATTATGATATTGAATAACTTCTTACTATTTCGTTTAGGAATGATTGCGGTTTATGTTTTCATCAAGTATAATGGTCAGTGAGATGATACATCGAGATATATTAGTAGTGAAATAAATGGAATATTGGTGCCATTTACTGTAACTTATGTTGGTCTTATTGAGTTAGTGATGAGTATTATTGGATTGAGGGGTCAAGAGAAGACTATAGTCATGAGATACGTCATTAAACCTGGAATACCTCATGTGAGGATACAGTGTGATGCTGACGTTAATTTCTACATACAATTGAAGAAGAAAGATGTTTATGTGTTTAGCAAATTCCCAATTAGTATCGATGTATTAGATGAGTTAGTGGCTGAAATGATACCACCTGAGATAGGGGAAAGCAACCACATACATATGCATCCTTCTAGGGTTAGTGGACAAAGTGATGAAGCCGTGCAACCTGTAGCTGTTAACAATCTTATCATCCCTTCCCTTATCCCTCCTCCTATTCCGCCTCCTATCCCTTCTCGCTTTTCCTATAGTAGGTCTAGATTTGCACATAGAAGATGGACTTGAGGAGCAAGATGAATTCTTAAACAATGACTTAAGCATGGACCATGATGATTGGAACGCTAGGGAATTCAAAGTTAAGGAAGCTGCTCATGATTCAAATGAGAGGAGCATCGCAGGAGTAGTGGAGCCCAATCTGTTGTCAATAGAACTAGAACTCAATCTGTTCATGTATCTGGTAGTGACGATTTTTCCGGTACAGTAGTAATTGCTGATTTTACACCAATCACAATGCGTGTAAAAAATACTTTTGATAACAAAAAGTTACTGTAATACCATCTTTTATCACGATGCTATGAGTAAACACTACAAATTCAAGGTGAAGAGGTCGATCACTACTCTATTGCACGTGGTATGTATAGATGATGAGAAATGTCCATGGTAATTACATGCGACTATGATGAAGGGTAGTGAATTATTTGTTGTGAAGAGGTACGATGAAGTCCATACTTGCTCTATTGAAATCGTTCAAGGGCATCAACGTCAAACTAAGAGTTGGATGATCGGGGAGTGTGTGAAGAAAAAATACGTAGATCTAACTAATAACTCATATAGACCTCGGGAAATAATGTAAGGCATGCAGGATGAATTTAGAGTGTCTTTCAATTATCTGAGAGCATGGCAAGGGAATGAAGCGGCACTGACCAGCTTGTCGGGCGATGATGCAGAGTCATACAAAGGTAAATTCTATATTGAGCAATTATTTTAATGTCTGGCATGGTAACTTATATATTGACCATATGGTAATTTTAGTAATGACCTCTCTTGGCCCTTTACAGTTCTACCTACCTAGGATGAGATATTTAAGAAAGAAAAATATTTAAGAGAAAAAAATCATAAATCCAACATTCACATTGAAACTGACTCAGAAAAAAGTTTAAAATACTTCTACACGTACTTAGCTGCATCGAAGCAAGGTTGACCTCATTGTTGTCCATTAATTGTAGTTGATGGATCCGCATTAAAAGTTAGGTTTGGAGGAATGTTGCTTGCTGCTTGTGGCTATAACGTAGATGGCTCCATATTTCCACTCGCTTTTAGTATCATTCCATTGGAGAGCAATGAATCGTGGAAATGGTTCTTTGATAAGCTAAGGGATTCAATAGGCATGCCATAGTCTCTTGCTAATGTAGCTGATAGGCATAAGGGAATCAAATATGTAGCAAGCATTGTCTATCCATATGTTGATTTCGGGATATGTGTTCAACACTTGGCTGCAAACTTGAAAACGAGGTACAAAGATTTCAAATGCCCTATGAAGACCTATTTTGACAGTACATCAAGGGCGTATCTTGTCAGCGAGCACCAGCGTCATATGGAATCCATCCAGAATCGTAACCACAACATGCATCGATACCTTTTGCAACTAGATCCTAAAAAATGATCGACAGCATACTTCAATGACTTGAAGTATGCAATCATGACAACCAACATTACTGAGTCATTGAACAGTGTGGATCAGAAATTCAGGTTAATGTCAGTGAGATTCTTGGTAGAATGGTTAAGGGGACTACTACAAAAGTGGTTTGTCGACAGACGTGAAGAGACCCTCAAACTTACATTGAAACTAGCCCCCAAGGTAGAGAAATTTCTTTGCACACAATTTTCATTAGGACTAACAGTAGCGGTATGTAATAACTACTAAAAATGACTTATGGTATATGCTAAATTTTATAATGACCGGTAATTTTTTTAGATGACCTTGCAATAATTTTGATAATGACTTCGAAGAAATTAATGTGATCAACTTCCCTTTGTTTGCAGCCTTGGCTAGCTAATCAGTTTGAGTACACCGTTACTAATAAGGCTGCTTGGACATAGATTATGGATTAAGAGAAAGGATCTGTACCTGCAGACGATTTCAGGTTAATCAAATTTTTTGTCCTCATTTAATTATTTATTGTAAAAATACTATTTATTTCTTTTTCCCTAATTTATTTGTAAATTAAATTTTTATCACATTGATAAGTTTATTAGTGTGGCCGAAATTTTAAGCTTCAAAATCCACGATAGAAATCTAAAAAGTTAGGTCTTTGGTGCTATTTCTGAAAATTTTTCAAAATAGAAAGTGGGAAATCGTGAATAGAGCCTATTTTTTGGACTTGTTACCATGGACCATGTTTGGACTTGACTTTGGACCGTACATGGATGGATTAGAGTGGGCAGTATTGTCTGAAGAATTATCTCATCATATGTGTGTGTGTGTGTGTGTATATATATATATATATATATAATATCGTACGATTTATGCGTCGTCATATTAAATCAGGATAAATGACTTTATTAAATCTGTAATTAGTGGGATGTATCGCTTATAGAATCTCCCAATTGGAAAATTTTTCTGACAAATTATGTGATGTCATTTCGATTGCGTCAGCATATAATTTGATGTCTTAATTTGAGATGATCTTTGGATCACATCTGTCTGGAAAAAGAGAGATAAATGGATATTGCCAGCACATTCAACGAAAAAAAAAAAAAAAAAAGGTTGAACCAAAAAGCTACAACCCATAATATCAGTGCTATATGGTACAAAGAAATCCAACATAATTGGTGAGTACGAATTAAATGTAAGTGGCATGGGAATGAACAAAGTAAGTGACCAGTGGCCAGGGATCTTCCAGCACCATATTAATTTAGAAATTTACCACCCATTTTATGTGGAAATTTTAAGAAAAAGAAAACAAGTAATTATAATTAGATTAACAGTCTTCAGCCACCCTTTCTTTTCCGCTTTTTTGTAGCCCCGTGTTTAATTAGGTTTTAGAATCTCCTACCCACCGGATAATTATATATAGTTGTTACAAACTCAACAGGTGAAAAATAAAGGTCTAGGACCTGTTTAGCTATGTTTTTTAAAATTATTTTGATGTTTTAGATCCAAAAGTTATTTCTGAAAGTATTGGAATTATCAGTTAGAAGAGTTTTCAGTCTCGAGAAAAACTTTTTATTAAAATAAGAAAATATGACTCTCAAAAAAAAAAAAAAAACTCTTCTAAATATAGACTTCAAAATTACTTGCATTGGATACATTAGACATTATAAACTCTATTTTAACATTTCTATCACTTATTAAAAAAATTTTGAATCTTTTTTTTTTAATTTAAATTTTGAATCATTTTGACTTTAAATGTTTTTTTTTAAACGTGATTTCTAAACACGTACTGAAAAGTCACAATTTTTATTTCTCTTCCTTTATTAAATAAAAGTAAAAGCAAAAGCTTTAGTAAATAGTCCTTTGGAGTTTCGGGTCTCGCATTTGAAATTTAAGAGGTTTTCGTTGATACAATTAGGACTCCACAAAAATAATATATATATGTATATATAGTTGTCACAAGTGAGAAAAAAAATCGTAAAAAAGAAAAAAAAAAAATAGAGAGCAATTCTAATTTGAGGAGCAGAGAAGTTAAAAAGAAAGAACTGGAAAAACAAAAAAACAAAAAACAAAAAAAATAAAAACTTTTTCATCATTTGCCCTGTGGAAGAATTTCTTGATCTCTGCATATGTTTCTTTCCTGATGATTTGGTCCTTTAATAGTGGTGGACCTTGACCATTCTGCCAACTTTAATGCAAGAAATGGGAGACTGATCTTGGGGACCTTTCTTGTGCTTTCACATATGCTTTTTTGTAATAATCCTAACAACCCAAATGAAAGGATCATCTTCATGTCACGACGAATTAATTTTCTGGGGTTTTCTTCAAACTTATTTGTCTGTGAGGTTATTTTAATTTCTTATGAAATAAACTTATTCTATCAGATAGTTATTTTTTGATATGTGTGTGTATATATATATTTATATTTATATATCCGAAAGTTAAAAATCAAATGTGGTAATTGAATAGGCTTATATTAAAATATAGGCCGAACAACTTGCGCTATGATAGAATATCTTGAAACTTCTAATGTCTTTTAGAGGTTCTGATCTAAGCATTAATTATCTATAACTTTTACATAGTTATCGCCTATATTTTTCATCTGTAACGTCAAAGCTCGTAATAAAGAGTGTTTGAAGAAATGGAGGGAACTATATCTACACACACACACACATAGCACATTCACACCTATCTGGGGGGTCAAAAAGACCAAAGAACAAGACTATTATATATTGGACTTACTATATATATGCCACGTGACAAACTTTTTAATGTAGAATTATCATTGACTTACTATGTGAGTTTGCGTTGAAAAATTTAAATTAGAATTAATGTTCTGACACTATTAATCTTTATATCTAGGAGAAGATAAGTAAAAAAATGCTTCCTGTAGGTGAGTTAGTAATTCGCTTGTTTTCGTTGTTTAATGTTTGAGTTCGAATCGCCCCTACTACATTGGTCAGGGTAAGTAGACAATCTATTTCGTAAGATATCAAATATCATGTGGGGAGGCTTCCACCCTCCGGAACAATTAATCCTTTTCTTCTAATATAATAAAGAAGAAGATAAGCAAAAATTTTATATTATTTGTAGTTAGTGTTTCAAAATACAATTTTATAAGATTTTAACAGGATAAAATTCATATCGCACTCATATTTCTACATTTATATTATTCAAATGTTATTTTCAATAAAAACTATTCAAAACACAAATTTAATTTGAATACACAATAACATTTTACATTTAAATTCAAACATTCAGTTTAAATGAACAATCAAATGTAATTTATGATCCCTTAAAAAAAATCCAATTTATAATCCAAACGAGTCATAAGACATAATATTTTGTGATTTTGACTTTGATTTTTTTTTTTAAGCAAAAAACTATATTTCAAAGTGATTCAAACACTTCTTAAAACAACTTTTTATATTTAAAAATAATTTAAAAAAAAACAACTTTTTTTAAAACAATACCAAATAAACTCTTTGGTAGTGCTTGTAGCTGAATGCTGAATAATTTAAAAACTCCTATTTAGTGTTGTTGGAGAGCCACCTTTTTTAGTGTCTACATAAATAAAATTATTCTCTCTAGCCAAACATCAAGTTCGATTGCCAAGAATTACATTTCAAACAAAGTGGTTGATTATCCAAACAAACTGTCTCGAGAAAATGCTCCCTCGTTATGGAAATTTTTGAGACGAAAAAAGGGGACAATTACTCGTGGCAAACACTAGTGGGAACGCTCCTGCAGAGCCAAAAAGAAATAAGAAGGAAAACAAATAATGGGAACTCTCGTTCTCAGAAAACGACAGACAACATTAAGCATCAACGAATCAGTGAGCCCCCCCAAAAAAAAAAAAAAGAGAGAGAGAAGAAAAAAGAAAAAAGAAAAAAGAAAAGGGGTTAAAATCAGCATCTATTTGTGATCTTTAGAAGATTGCTTGTGTACCGTATACTTTTTAATTCATGAAAGCAACATTTCCAGGTGTATATATGATATATATGAGAGATAAATTAAATGTGCCAGCTAATATTATATTGTCAAAAAATGATGCTAACTAACGGATTCGGTAAAAAAATTAACGGAAAAAACTATTATAACAATATTTTAATAGTTTAGGGACATTGCAATTACGAAAAAAATCATCAGAGATCAAAGTTGCACAAGATTACAAGTTTAGAGACTAACCTAGTTAATGCTATCTATTAGTTACAAACATATGAAATGACTATTTCGTAGCAATATTTTAATAGATGACATTCACATTGTAATTTATCAATGCCCATAAACTAAAATAGTCTTTGACATAGACATTGCAATGACATTAAAATAGTTGACACCGACATTGCAACTTCGTAGCTAAAATAGTCTTTTTTAATAATAAATATAACATTGATATCGATAAAATGCATTAAGGGTCTTAAGACACTTCTATTTATTCTAAAAGGATTTTTAACCCATCTAAATATATCAACATTTTATAGTCTAAAACATTTTTCTTATAAGTATTTCTCAGTAGAAAAACAAGTACTCATTTTCGAACATATAGGATTATATAGAGTTTACTCTGCTAATAACATGGTCAACTTCATTTTCAATTTTTTATTTATCAACTTACGATGTGATGTATTTTTTTAAATGATTGTTGTATTAATTATTTAATTTTAATTGATATGATAATTATTTTTAAAGATCACTTATAAAATAACGATAATTTATATGTCGTATAAATTGATATTTGAAAATAGGTCCGTAACATTATTCATTTCGCAATGATATTATGTCACCTAATCATCCACTCAGCTACAAATCTTTATTACCATGCAATAATACAAATGGTAATTAATAGATAGCATTAATTAACTGTCGGAGTTAAAAAAAAAAAAAAAAAAAAAAACCCTAAAAGTCCAGAGACAGATGGCCCATGTATCGTTTCGTCCTATCCATATTATAAGGGAGCAAGAATTGTCGTTTTCAACAATCTCACGCAGACGCAAAAATTTTATTTTGTGGTCGTGGAAAATTTTAGCCAAAGCAACTTTAGAGTACAGCATTTTTTTTTTTTTTTTTTTTGCAGTCTTTTAAAAATAGTGCGCTTGACGTTTCCTGCGTTTGGGTCCCAGAATTGCATTATGAAAAAAAATTCAAATATTTATATAAGTATATATACATATATATATATATATAGAGAGAGAGAGAGAGAGAGAGACATGAAGGGATATGGTTAAAAAAAAAAAGTGCATGTTTATTAGGCTAAAGACGTTTTCATTTCTTGGAAGAATCCAATAAGGAATTAATTCATTTCACTTGCCTCTCTTGGCCACATGTTATTAAGATTAAATTTCATTATCAACCAATCACTACAGTCTCAGCTAAATAATCCATTACAGATAAGACTTTGAAGTCATAATTATAAATCCTAGTTATTTATATATAGATAAATATACATATTTAACTATGCTATTTCACTTGACAACTTTCAATATTGATCACTGTCATAGAAAAATGCTGTCCTCATCCATTAAATGGGAGAGAAAAATTGTAACGGTATTTTTGTTAGAGCAAAAAAAAAAAATGACGGTATTTTAATCTTTTCCTCTTTTTTTTTAAAGAAATTATTTAAATAATCATTTTTTTCATCTATTAATCAACATGACACGAAGTTGTTACTATTGACCAATATAATACAAACTTTATTTTATTAGTGTTTAACTTGTGTCATATTGGTCCAATGTTATTTTTTAAATTTATATTATTCAGGTGCTATCTCCTCCCCTTGTTTTTATCCACAAAATGAAATAGTGATGAAATTAAAACAAGTGTCTCAATTCATATTAGGATACCTTTGTAATAATGTAATTTCTCGAAAAAATAAAAATAAAAATTAAACCAAGAGATATAATCGTGTAATTAAATGTCTTTTCAATATTAACTACACATTTAATTTTTTTTACCTACTTTACTTGATATATACTTTCAAAAATAAAACCTCAATCACTTAATATGATGTCTCAGAAATTATTTTTATGGACAAAAACAAAAACAGAAAAGATATGTAACCAAAACTTGAATCCAAGCACAATATATATAAAAAAAACAAGTTCATTTTTTTCGATCAAGGCTAGCTTATTGGATATACTCTTCCCTCCAAAAAAAAAAAAAAAGGGAAAAAAAGAGAGCTTATTGGATGTACTCTTGTATTCATATACTGAAATATCATTTTCAACGGCAGAGATCACTCTAAATAAGTTGTAGAGAAATTGTTATTTGTTGTTGTTTTTTTTTTTTTTTTTGATAAGTTGTTATTTGTTGTGCTTTCAAATGGGTTGTTAGTGTTGTTATATATGGAAGCATTACGCGACCCTAGCCACCTAAAGACTCGTAACAAAAAAATCAAGGTTCACAAAATCTCCTTTAAGAATGACAAGTCGGCTTCATTTCAACTATTGCGAAAAAGTTCCACCAAAAAAAAAATTTATTGCGAAAAAGTGAAAATTAAACAAAACAAACTAAACAGTACATTTTGAATATTCAAAGTTCCAACAAATTATGTACTTTTTTTTGGTAGAACTAATTATATATGTACTTGAGAAAATCATTGTTGGCAGTGCTTAAGCAAAGTGTGGTAAGTACTATTCTGCACTACAGGGGTCGGATCTTATCATTTCGGCTGTCGAGCCAAGTTTTTACCTACAACTGGCAGATCGTACTCGTATGCAAATAAATATAGCTTCTCATTTTCAAATTCAATACCTTAATTTTACTCTTTTTTGCTGATTGGTATAGTGGATAAGTTATGTACTCAAATTAATATTCTATAAAGAAACGTTTTATGCTGACATGGATCGACATAAAAAATAATATATGTATTTCACTTGTAATTTTGATTATTCTAATTTTTCTATATAAATAGTGGATAACGTCATGAAGGATTATTACGAGAGAGGTTATTTAAAAAACAGAGTATTATGAAGGTGTGTGATTTTTTATGTAAATTTCGTTCTAACATAATAAATTACTTCAGTAGTTGAAATATTATAATCTCACATTGAGATTAATTTATATAAATATTTGTGTTTTGTGTTTGTTTATCTTTTTTTACGGTTATGTTGTTTTTAATGATATATAATTAGGACGCTAATTTTAACATAAAATAATAGGGGAATAGAAAATGAGTTTATATATAATTACTGCTTTATCTATTTATTTAAAAATAAGTTTAACTTTTCATCCCTACCAAACATATTTAGGTCTTTAACTACAGGTGAATCGTATATTATAAACAATGACTATAAGGTCTTAACAGACAGACGGACTTCCTAACATTGCCAATATATCGTGATTAATTCATCACATTTTTTCATTTATATTACAAAACCAAACTTAGGTTCCGTTTGGAGAGGTTTTGGAGATATTTAAATTGGAGTTTAAAAAAAATATGTTTAGTTTTTTTAAAAAAAAATTATTCGGAGTAAAAAAGTATAAAAAATTCAAAAGACGTTTAGAAAAAAAATATTAATATAGATATTGTTTCGTTCATTTCAAAATTTTATATAATTTTTTAAAATATCATCTCATTTATACTTGAAATAATAAAATTATTTACTTTTTTAAAATTTGAGTTTACTATAAATATTTAAAGATATAAATAATGAAAAATAGTTTTAAATTAAAGAAAAAAGACAAAAAAAAAATAATTTTGAAACCAGGTGTGAAATGGACCCTTAATTAAGGTTGCATACGTTGCATCAATAACGATCATCGACGTCATATGTCACAGACAAATTTATATATATACTTGGTCAAAGTTTCATACTAGCTAAGTTCACATAAGATGAGCGTCCAATTTAATGCAGGCCAAGATATTTTTTTGGTCCCCAATTAATATAAAGAAATACATCAAAAGGTTGTTGAGGCAGAAATTCACACAGTAGATGTTTAAAGCATGTTGTTAAATTTCTCGGAAGTGTGAAATGGTCAAAGATAGACCACGTAGGCCCAAACCAAATAATTAAAATAAATTAAAGAACAACTGGCTTCGCCAACATTTCTCTCACATCAACGTGACCTTGTTTCTCTCTCCTCTTTCTCTCTCTAGACTAGACTAGAATCTTATTATAAGTGATACACATAATATCTGCTTTGGCCCTTTGGGTTCCTATCCTCTCTCTATAAAAGGCAAAAACAAACCCCTGCAACAAAAGAGAATTAAAGCCAAACGTTTTCATTATCTTTTCCTTTTTTTTTTTTTTAATAAATCGTTTTAAAGAAAAAGTTAGAAAAGAAAAAATATATATATATATATATATATATAGTTTCTGTTGGTGTATGCCTACAAGTTTAGTAATACTACTCCAAACAGCAGAAAGATTATGGATCAAATCAACCCTAGTTCATCATCAAGAACTACTGACAGGAAAACCATCGAGAGAAACCGTAGAAATCAAATGAAAGTCCTTTACTCCAAGCTCAATTCTCTCGTCCCCCATCAAACCACAAAGGTTTTCATTACTCTCTCTTCCTCTCCCCTCTTCTTTCTCTCTCTAGAAATTGTTGAGTGTATCTATATCAATATATCTATATATACATGTGCCACTTGGGGCTAGCTCAAAGTGGTTGGGTGCCTGAGTGTGTGTGAATGTATAATCCAGGATTTGAATCCTGGACTTTTCATATGTTAATAGCAGTGAAATTAAAAATAACACACACACATATATATATATATATATATATATCTGTATATACGTGTATGTAAATGTGAATTGCAGGAAGTGATATCACTGCCGGATCAGCTAGATGAGGCTGCGACCTACATAAAGAAGCTTCAAGTGAGCTTGGAGAAGATGAAGGAGAAGAAAAACAGTCTACTCGAAATCGAAAAAAGTGGGAATAAAAATTATAATGATACTAATAATGTTGGAAATGTGGCGAGCCTAAAATCGCCACAAATTGAGGTTCATGAGAAGGGCTCGGCTATGGAGGTTGTTCTCATAACTGGCTTAATGGACAGCCAGTTCATGTTCAACGACACGATTCGGGTTCTTAATGAAGAAGGAGCTGACATTGTCAATGCCAGTTTCTCAGTTGCCAATGAAGATACCGTTTTCCACACTATACACTGTAAGGTAAATGTGTTACAATTAATTGAGCAGATTAATTATTTTGTTAAATTAATCAAGTAGTGTAATAATTTAGAATAATGTGATTAAGGAGGTAATTCTTGTGTTATATTGTTGTTTAATTAGATTGGAGAGTTTGGTCCGAGTCCGGGAGCTGCTGCAAGGATATCTGAGAGGCTAACGAAGTTTGTGGATGAAATTACAAAATCATCTTGAAGAGAGTATGGCATATATATATATATATAAGATGATGATGATTGCTGCTTATGAGTGAAAGGAAAAGTGAGAGATGTGGGACTAAGTTTGTCTTTCTTAGTATGTAAGTCTTTTTAATAGTAGGGCTATGTGGATTAAGCTGGTCCATAGCTTTACATCGCAGAAGTGATTTGAAAGCCTTCTTGTATTGCCAAAAATGTTATTGTATTAAGATCATGATCATATTATTGAAGCTAAGCTAGCTTAATTAGTTGAGTTTCACTAAATTAGCTGTGTCGTTTTTTTACAACTAATAAATGATGTACTCTTATATGTGGCTCAGTATGCAATTAAGAAATGCTTAAACTTCGCATTCGAAAAGAAAAATGTTTCAAGATGCATAAATAAATCCAATTTTAGCTTGAGTTTCTTTCCGTTTATAATTTTTGTTTGGTTTGTTATTGAGGTTGGATTCTATTTTTCTCTATTTAATTTGTTTCTTCTTTTTTTCTTTTTTTTTTTTTAATAAATTTGAGTCTAGATTTTAATTCCTCCTCTCCGTTTATGTTAATATATATATATATATATATATATATATATATATAAAATCTCTTCAACTAGATTGAATCTATGAAAAACAAAGATTCCCTTCTTGACAAACGAGGAAAGTTTGCTAGTGATCAACATTTGTCATACATAAGGAGTAGAAAATTGTTGGGAATTTTATGTACATTTCTAAGGATGATAGGATTTGGTTATGCAAGATATATATATATATATATATATATGTTTGTATATATAACATTTACATGGGCTTTCTCTGTTGAATATGGTTGCTGCTCTCTCCCTGAAGTATGAGAACACATATTCTTGTATACGCTAACTAGCTACATTTACAGATTCATATTAGTAATACACACACACACACATATATGTATTTATATGTGCATACGTTATATATCTATTGTGATGGACTCAAGATGGCGTTTTCATCATGTGCTGTGTGAATCAATCGATCAATCAATTTCCTACATATATATATGTGTGTGTGTGTGTGTGTGTGTCTTGCAATCGCAATGGATCATATCTAGCTAGGATATTATTACTTTCATGACCAGCAATTAGTACCTTTTCTCAAATATTATTTCTTGTGAATTCTACTTAATTAAGGGCTTATTTAATTAGATATGCCTTTATTTCTTTTGGTTACAAGTTCTGCATTAACTACAGGCAGCGTGCAGGACTATAGATGTACTACGTACTATATACTGGTAATTACACTCTCTCTTGTATTTTCGATTTGCTTAAACTGAGCTTGTTCGGCATCTAGCTTCCTAGCCCCACTAAAACTTCCACTACAAAGTTATATTACTTCTCTACATTCTTTATTTGTAGCGATATTTAATGTTGATATACATGTTCATACATATATTTATATGTGTATATATATATATATATATTAGACACACACACACCATATATACATATAGATCTACATTAGACATCATGAATATATAGATAATCTGTAACTGCTGTGCGATCAACTTTGTTTGAGTTCTAAGCTTACTAATTAACAAGATAGAGTCATGATCTCTCTCTCTCATATTTATATCCATATATATATATATATATATATATTGCATACATATATTAGGCATACATGTCACGTGTGTGAATGGAAACAGATCAGTATAGAACCATAAAAAAACGTGATTCAGGCAGGTAAACATTATGGAAAAATGAATATTACTGCAGCAATGTGATGATCATGTTGCCATGAAAGTAACACTACATATTCAATTTATATACATACATATAGAGGCCACTGCAAGAGTTTCCATTACAGAACATATATTCACAGTAAGATCAGCACCTACGGAAGTGGCAGGTTTTAAGATTTTCATTATCCAATACTTACTTGGATATATATTGAATATTAAGCTTCTATTAGGTTTGCCTGTTGGAGTTGAAATTTTTAATTATAATTTTTATTAACATTTCAGAGGAAAAAAAAAGACAAAAATTGATATGGAAATTTTGAATAGGAGATGTTGAAGTATTGAATATTAAGCTTCTATTAGGTTTGCCTGTTGGAGTTGAAATTTTTAATTATAATTTTTATTAACATTTCAGAGGAAAAAAAAAGACAAAAATTGATATGGAAATTTTGAATAGGAGATGTTGAAGTAAACACACCCTAAACTAGTGGAAGGGCAATAATTAGTAACTCTCGTTCTCTTCTTTATGTTATAACAATTCTTACCCTAACAAAGTACAGGGTCAAAGACATTGATGATATATCTATATATATTATATACAGCTGGTGATTTTTTTTTTTTTCCTTTGGAATACAGCTAGTGGTTTTGTTTGGCATATTTCTCTTATTTGTGGTTTTTTCTTTTGATTTAGACACATCATGTAATTTTCTTTTCTTTTATTAGCAATACGAATTGGGCGCTTAGTGTGAGATCATGAGGTTGTCAACAGATGACAATCTACTTGATATGTACTAGTATCCTTTGACTTGTTCTTCCCGCTCATTTTATATATATATATATATATAAATAAATGTATAACCGAGGAGAACAAGATATATATATATATATATATATATATTATATGTAAGTTGTTAAAGGATAAACAAAGACAAAAGCTGTCATAAATATTGTTCAAGGATTTGCATGACCAGCTCGAAGATGTTGGAGCTGGAAAAGCTTATGGTACTTGGATTCAAGTCCACTTAGGAGCGCACTGAAGAAGAAAGTTTTGCTGCATGTGTTGGAAAAAGTTAATTAATTACACACACATAAATAGATGCAGGAGCTCTCTTATCAAACACCTTTAGAAAACGGTATTAATAATTTTGTGTATGTTATTATAACAACCAATTGATTTTAATAAAACATTTTTCAGATATACTTATTCTTTATTTTAATCGGTCTAAATAGTATGTGTTACAATATTCTAAATAAAAAATTACATGTAAATAAACTAATAGTTACAAGATGATAATTAGAATGTTACAAATGCCGTACAAGAGAGCTTTCCCAAATATATATTGTTTTTAATAAGAGGACTTAATAATAAAACAACAATCAGATCAAAGAATAAGAAGGATATATTGATTAGTTGCGTTGTTTAGAATTATATGAAGTTTAAGATCATTGGGAAATCTTGTGACCTTACATATCATTAAAATGTACTAATATCAGACGGATATGAACTTGTTTATGACCCAGAAAAGAATGCAATCATCTGAAAAAAAAAAAAAAAAAAAAATGGTGGCTAACCTTTGGGGTGAGCATCCATTCACCAACCCCGAAAAGCATTGCATTAATTTTCTTTCAAAAGAAAGTACTTGCTTATGACTAATAATATGACAAATTGATAATATACTTATAAGTTATAAATTAAAGCATTCGTGTTTACTAGTTTACAAGTACGTAATTAGTGAATATATGACCCCAAAAAAAAGTTGGTGAATATATGCTTATATAACTAAATCCGTGTAGTGCAATTTGAGGAAGTAGTTATTTGCTTTCTTGAAACTAAACCATCGAGGAAATTGTCACAAAATAATAGAGAAAAATGCTTTTATGATCGGACAACAACTCACTTGTGGTTTCTTGACGTGGACTTTCACGTTATTTTTGGCATTGTTCATAGCAAGTCTTTGTGCACATGATAAAATACAAAAAGTCAACAACAATTAGCAAAGTAGCACGCAAGGGAACGGTACTAATATAGCTTCGCAATTAGTGAGCTGTTATTTATATATTTCTTTTATTAAAAAAGAAAGGAAAAAAAAAAACTTAACGAAAACGATTTTAGTGGAATTTTGATAGACTGACTTGGTAGCCGATTAAGATATTTGAGGCGGTCAATCGAGTCAATTCCAATAAAAACGCAGGCACAATGATGTTGTGTTGGGGGGGGGGGGGGGGGGGGGGGGGGGGGGGGGGTGGGGGGGGGGCGGGGTGGACCATGGCCTACCTAGCTCTTTTTAATCTTTTTCTTTTAATTTTAATATAGTAGTTCTTTTTTAGAAATGATGTGGTAATGGTGACTAATCATAAGATAGAAAAAGGTAGTGTGGTGAAGTGAACGATCATTAAATAAGGTGCATCGACTCTTAATGTAGATCTGTGTATACACATTATTTTCTTTTTAATTTCAAATTTGTACCCTTCATCCTCCTCCTTTTTATTACAAGTTTTTTCCCCAACAGTTAAAAAACCCACGACTATTATTAGATCTACAAAATCCTTTGAGCAAAGTCATCTTTCTTTTCAACAATTGAATAACCCGGGCAATTTTTTTCGAACACTATACAGGCAAAAATAATACTGGCATAAGAAATGCTATGCTATTCACCTCAACTCTTCGTTCACGAATCACATGTCCATAGAAAACTCAAGAAAAATAACTGTAAATAAAGAAGAATTCGCCTTCGTTGTTGTTCTTATTTTCCCTTTGGGTGGTCATTCACATTTCTTGCTTTCCAAATTCTAGTCTTGTCGCACATAACTTCTTTCATAAATTTTTCTCTTTTTGAAAGTGGATTTCTTGTAAATACAATACACGATGCGAGAGAATTTTGTAAAGAACCAGTTCGGAAGAAAAGTTGATGTTTTTTTATTTCTCTGTGCATTGGGACTCTTAGCGGTTAAGAAAATGTTAAGATTCTTTGATTTGGTGAAAAAAAACTTGGACGGAAGGACATGGATCATTCAATATCTAAAAAATGGGCTTGGTTTTCTTTTGAATTAAAGATTTTTTTTTCTTTTTTTAGGGAAATTGAAGGGGCTCTACAATACTATGAGAGGGTCCATACTGTAATTATCATATACAAGCAATTTTTATGCCAACGGATTATATTTTGACGGCTTAAAAACGGAACCCTACTGGTAGTTATTCTTAAAGAGACTCTATCGCAGTCTCTCCCGTTTTGTTTTTATTTTTAATATAATGGATATGTGTATAAATTAGTCTTGGTATCCTCTTAAATTAATAGTTCTATATATTTTTTTGGGTAAACAATTTATATTTTAATAAATAAAAACTGTTAAATATATATGTTGGTATAATATTTATTAAAAAAAAATTTATGCAAGTATAATATTGGTTAAAAATATTTTTAGCCCCTATCAATAAATCCTGGTTTCGCACTGTACATGCATAATATATATAGATTTAATGGTTATAAGCATAATTTAACAATAATTTCACACATGATTTCGTGATAAGTTGTAGAGTTCGAATCATTTCACTCCTAATTTGAAAAAAAAAAAAAGTTCATAGATTTGAATTTCTTTTATTCTTCTTTTATTCTTTTTCTGAAAGCGAAATAGTAGTTGAATTTCAAAACCCAAGTTGTTCGTAATTTACAAATTTCATACAGCTTTTGAGCGGGTGGCAAAAAACATATATATATATATATATATATTTATAAATTATTCCTATATATATATATATATATATATATAAGGAGCTATTGATAAAGCAAAGGCTGCAGAGATACGTGTGCAGATCCGGCTGTTTCAAGTTTTGTTGAATATGACCCACATTGTAGGCGTTCCGAATTTTAATTTCGTACATGCAATAAAAGTTTCATATTCAATTTTCTTTAATTTATATATATTTTCCACATATATATGTATAGTTATATACATATATATATATATATTTCGCGGATATATACGAATAATTTTCAAAATGTAGGCTACGTATAAACCCTTAAGGACGACAATTTTCTTCGAGGACCAAAATTCACCGAAATTATTGAAACTTGAAATGTCGGTTCAAAATTTTTTTTTAAAAAATGACGGCTGACATTTTGGAAATTTGAGAGCAAACGGACTCTTTTGAAGGTCAACAAATTCCTTGAAGAATTCCAAGATAGGACGGAAAATATCAGTGCAAGTATTGACTTTGATTTTTTTTCAAGATTTTGAAAAAAAAATGTTGATTTAAAAAAAAAAAAAAAAAGCTTCATTCTTGACAAATATTTTATGAAATAGCTAATATATTTCTAATATATAAGAGTATTATTTATCTCTTTGAAATCTATTCTATTACTATCACTTGTAATATAATAAATTTAGAATTCTCAGCACATTTGAGCACGTATTGTGAGGCATAATAATATTTAATGACCAGAATCTTTTCACATTTTTAGGGGGGAAAAAATGAATCTATGACTAATTATAACAGCTCCTCCTATAATAAGAGTTCTCACCATTTAATACTATGATAACTATTTTTTTAAAACTCTCATATGATGTGATTTTAGTTCTACAATGATCGATATATAACTTTCAATTGTCATGTTCAAACATGACACAATGATCTGAATTTAACAATTAAAAATAATGCAAAGTTTCTCATACGTAAAGATCTAATATGGAAAAATCAATAAATATTTATGCGGCATATATAATAAACGATCATATATAATTCAATGCCAAGTAAAATAATTTTATGACACCAATACTGCTTGTAGATCAGGATAGATTCCCAATCATTCTTGAGCTACATATGAGACTTCTTTTTAATTAGTTATTTCTTACGGTTGTTTACAACTATTAATTAAAAGTGTAATACCTGCGTTTTTATTTAAATATTCTAAAATATTGCAAATAAAATTTATGTTTAAGGGAAATAGACATGATATTCCATTATCTTTTTCATATTTTACAAATATCGTTTTTCTGAAACCCCATTTAAAAAAAAAAAAAAAAAAAAAAAAAAGCCCCATTAAATTTGAAATACCATTTCTTTCACTTAACATTACAATATTTTCATCCTTATTCATAGATCTTAAATAAACAAATAATGTTACATAATATTAAGAGTATTATTAATATTAAATACCGCATACTAACAATTAGATTCCTAATTATAACTCAAAAATAAGATATACTTTGTTTTAAAACATCTAAAATGTGTTATAATTCCACACTAAGTATTGTATCATAAGATGTAAAGTTTGAATTCTCTCATCTTTCAGTTCAAGAAAGAAAAAACATCAAAAGTGCGCCATTTAAGTATTTTTCGTAATTGAATATACATTTTTTTTTTTTTGTGAATAAAAAAGAATCTCAGGGTAGTCCCATTATTTTAGGCTTGCAGCCCTTTCCTTAGGTACAGTAGGGAAACATGTTCTTTATACTAGTTTCTCTCAGTCGATCATTCGGGGTCTACCCTGCCATCACCAAATCATGTTTCAACAGCCAAAGTTGGAGTGATGCCTAAGGGGAGGCAATGAGAATCGAACCCGAGTGGATGAAGGGTAGAAGCCTAGCAAATGCACTCACCCTTGCCAACCCATCCACCCCTGTGGGTGTTGTAATTGAATATACAGTTGTATCATGTGAATTCAAGACCTCTAATAACCCCGCAATATATTCCTATGACGTTGACAATCAGTTAAGTAAGCTATTATTCAATTTGTTGGAATTATTAAGCTTGCGTTTGGTTCATTAGTTGGAGATGAAATTTTTAAGTTAGAATCGGTTAACTTTGAAAAACTAGTTATAAATTTTGTTAAATTTTAAGAAAAAGATAAAAACTAAGATGAAAAAGTATAATTTAATTAAAGTTAAACTCAAATTTCAAACAAAGCCTAATATTCTTGTTTGAAAAGTAAACCCTAATAGTACGGACAATAAATACAACATATATATGTGAACTCAAAGACAACTAACGCAGCCGAAGTGAGACACGGGAGACACTAGCCTACAATTATTTATTTATTTATTATAATAATAATTATTATTATTATTTTTAGCAAAGATCGCCTACAATTATGGTTGCATACTTTGGATACTGTACTATAACCTGTCACCATTAAAAAAACATGTGTCTCATGATCCCTACAGAGTCATGCCGGGAGTCAGGTAGAATGGCAAGGGGTTCTACTTTCTAGCATTATTGTCCTTTTATAAACTCGATAGAGTTCTGACAAATTGTTTTTTAAATTTTTAGGTTTGACAATTTGTTTTCCAGTTTTTAGATTTGTTGTTATACATCTCATTTTACTATTTTTCATTAAATTAAGGATTTGAACGTGGAATCTATAATTGATGCGTACGTGCGATTTTCATCATCAATTTAATAAGAAATTAAATAAAAGATGACATATTATAATAACTTAGAAAGTTCGGGAGGTAAGTTGTAAAATATCATAAGTATTTTGGGAAACAACAATGCTAAAAACTCAATCACAATAGAGAAAAAGATACTACAACAAATTTTGTGTGGAGAATATACTCATGAATAGAAGTGTCCATTTGGATCATGACATGACAATCTGACTTAAAAATCATACAAATTAACGGGATTGAGTTTATTATATGAATTTGAGTCAAAAGTTACGGGTTGATATGCGATAAAGTAAATGATCAAATTTAAGTACTTAACCTGTTTTAACCCGATTTGACATGTGTAATTTACAGCATACTTATATATGAGATAATGTAAAGATTTATGTGATTGATTAAATACTAAAATGTAAATAAACAGTTGAGATGAAAACTATCTATTCACATAACTTGCTACCATATCGAGAGAAAGTGGGGACAGACAAATGTTGGTGAAAAGTTTTTAGTGGAGATTTCCAATCATTATCTCGTTGCTGAAGCCAATTGTTTTCAAACAAGCTGAGTGAGGTTAATTGGATATTCAGAAGACAAGCTAATAATCCCCGTAAGATTACGAGATCATGAAAATGTACTATATCCCAGTTTCCATTTTATTCAGAAGTATGCCATTTAATTTGTAAAATATCAAATTTTATCCCCTTGAGTTTCGATATTTTTTTTTTAATATATATCAAAAGTATGCCATTTTATACATATACGCTTCAAAAGTTATAAACTTTCTTATTTCAAGTTGAAATGAGATTATTCTTGTGTCTAAATGCTTATAAGGAATAGACAAATAAAATAAGATCTATACTAATATTTTTTTTCGATTGCATTTTAGTTTTTTATGTTGTCGATATTTAACTATTACAATTCATTTTCAATTTATAATTCAACCAAAGACACATTTTCAAACATTTACTTATTTCTAAAAATATATATATATAAAAAAAAAAAAAAAAAAAAAAAAAAACTCTAACTCAATTGGTGTTTCTAATAGGCCCTGATAAACTAAAGAAGTGGACATGAGAAAAATATAATCTTACTTATTTATTTATTTCTATAATTATCTAGATTTGAATGTTTATTTTAGTTTTTTTTTTTTTTTTTTGGTATTGGTGCACCCTAAATTTATCATAGAGTTGAAATTTACAATCTCAATTTTTAATTTTGGCAATTTGCACCATAAACTTACAAATCTATAGCATTTTAAACCCTATTGTTAAACAATGTTGATTTTTTAACGAAAAGTTGTACTTCACTTGCATATAGATTGTTAATTAATAGCATGAAATTTCATTTTTAATCAATGTTGACCCAAATTCATATTTGGAACAAAGTTAATTCAAACTTTTATATTTTGATAAAACTTAATCAAAGATCTTAACTTCAATAAATTGGGATTAACATAGATAAAAATGATTATTTATGTCATGAATTAACAATTCATGTACAAATCACATATCAATTTCCTTCAAAAGATTGATATTATTATCAATGGGGTGCAAATTGTAACATATTTGTAAGTTTAGGGTGTAAATTGTCAAAATTAAAAGTTCATGATGCAAATTGTAACTCTACGATAAGTTTAAGGTATACTAATACAAATCTAGTTAGTTATTAAGTTTAGATTTAGAATTTATTTGATTTGTATAGTTAGAGTTATATTTTAATTATTTGGATAGACTAAAAAGAGTTAGATTTGAATTTGGATATAGACTTTGTAATTTATTTATATATGGAGCTCTATTCATAGTTCTACTGATTAATTATAATTATTCTTAGTAAGTGAATTTAGGCACATCCACGACCACTTTAAATATCTACGTGTTCTCTTCTCCATGTTATTTGGTAAAAGAGAAAGAAAAGAGAAAAGAAAATGTATAATCTAATATATTTTACAATTATACCCCTAATATAAATTAGAAAATAAAATAGCTATTTTACATACCATTTTTATTTGTTAAACCTTTCTTTTATCTTATCTTTTCAAAGTTAAAATGATTAAAATACGTTGTTACAACTTCATTCCTTCTTTTTTTCTTTTTTTTTTCTTTTCTATTCTACCAAACAACCTATTTATTTTCCTCTCTAAAATCACTTCTCCTACTTTCTTCATGTATTTTTTTCAATCTATCAAATATAGGCTTTTTTATTTAATTTCTGTAGAGAATTTTAGAGTTATTTAAGAGTATTTTATTTAGTTTTTCCTAAGTAATTTACACGAAGCTTCAATGAAAAATCGAATAGGTATCCTGTAAAATAAATAAAAATAACAATGAACATTGTTTGGTTAATCTTTTAACCACACGTAGTTTTGTCTGGATACATTACCAAAATAACATTAAATTTTGTTCAAACAGAGATGATAGTCTTGAGTCTTTTTTGATAGTGGGCTTCAAGTGTTCGAAAAGGCAAACTGCCCAGCTCTCCACGTGAGAAAACGGGTGAGTTAGTGGAATACTCTATAGGTTTAATTACTAATTACCTAGGATTTCATCTCTTCTTTCTTTCCTTTTCTCCTTCTTTCTCATGTCACTTTCTCTCCTCTCGCCACCACTGGACCCCTTGCCTCGCAACCACGCTCCGTCAATGGATTTCCACTTCTATGCAACGGTGCAACCAAATCGGCTTCCCTTTCTATGATACTACCTTGGAGGTCCAAATCTCCCCTCCGAATCGTCAAATTTCCCTGTGATCTAGTCACAATGGTACGATCTCACCACGTTGTGACCATAAAAAAGTAATCTACTAGATTACTCTCTGTCTGAACAACCGGAGACCACCGAAGGTCACTGTAGGTGTACCGATGAAATCTAGTGGATTACCATTAGATTGCTTTTTTTCACTAGAGGCACAATTTCAATTAATTAGCCTGTTCATTTGGAGGGTTTAAAGCTCCAATACTCGTAGTGCAAATCCGAATGTGTTGTCTATGTGGGGGATTCCTTGAAATTGCCCGATGTTAACGTAGGAAAATGAAGATATAATTAGGTAATGGAGATGTAATTTGGTAGAGTTTTTGCTTTCGTTTTTTAATTAATAGAAGAATAAAAGTAAAAATATTCAAAATCATATTTTTAAAAGAATTTAATAGGTCAAACATTTACTAAAATGTAGAAATTTTTATTTGTCTTCTACTAACTATATATATATATATATATATAAAGCGAATTTTCCATTAAAACAACATACTACCCAAGGAGAGAGGAATAATGAGCAATGTAATCTACTTGCGATGCCATTTTAGCTCACAATGATTCTTGTCGCAACACTGTAAAGCTGAAAGGTCGTGATGGCAAATAGTCGTGACAGGGAGACAAGTGCGACAAAGAGAGATGAAATTGCAACAGATCTTGGGGAGAATTTACAAGTTTTGTACGTAGACAAGGAGGCGAGCTTTCGTTAAAGGTAAATGTTTGATTTCAGTTTTTGTTTTCCTCATTTAGTAGACTTGGAAACTTTTTATTTCCTTCGATAAGATTTAGCTTGCATTTTGAAACACCGATTTGAATTAAATTTTTAGGTTGAAGTTTATTGACTTTTCAAAAATTAATTATAATTTTTTTTATTTTTCAGAAAAAGACAAAAACTAATATGAAAAACTTAGGTCCGAATCTGAGAATCAAATGGATCCTTAAATCTGCTCCATATTTTAATTAGTGAGGTCAAATTAGGGTATTTTTTTAATTGAAAAAATTACTTAAATAATCATTTTTTTCATCTATTGATCGACATGACATAAATTTCTCATTCTTGACAAACATGACATAAATTTGAGTCAATTTTAGTTTAATTTTATGTTATATTGATCTAGTACTAATTTTTTTTCATCATGTTGATTCAATTATCTCTAAATTTGTGTCATTTAAGTGTTTTCTCCTTTTTTATTTTCTTTTATTTTTTTGGTAATCCTACAATTTCTGGTCGATAAACTTTTCTTAGGAGGCTGGGCCTTAACTGGAGAAGACAAACAAGACCCATTAGCATAACCAAATGGGCCATCATAAAAGCCCAAACTTCTTTTCGCAACAATCAACGAGGGCAAATATGTAAAATCGCGCAACCGCCATTTAAATAGCTTGCAATTTCTAGGGTTTAATCTACCTCCCCAGCCCAAACACTTTACTGAAATTCTAGGTCTACACTCTCTCGCTGATTGCGATCGGAGGCCAAAATCTCCGCCATTAGATCCGATTAACCTGCAAAATTCTCCAAACATGGTCGGAGGATTCGAAGTCGGAGCCGTCCCTTTCAACCCCGACGGTTGGGGCCCACCGGAATCGACCGTCGCCACCGCGGCCGCCTCCAACCTCCCCCTCAACGTCCCGTTCGCCCCCTTCTCCCGCTCCGACAAGCTCGGCCGGATTGCCGACTTCACCCGCAACTTCAACAACCCGGGTCGCCCCAAGAACCCGTCGGACTCCGTCTTCGACTTCTCGAACGACGAGTCGTTCCCGGCGTCGGGAGAGGACGACTCGTCTTTCCGCCTTGTCGACGGGAAGCCCCCGCCGCGTCCGAAGTTCGGCCCGAAGTGGCGGTTCCAGCAGCAGCGCCAGCTCCCCCAGCGGCGCGACGAGGAGGTCGAGGCCCGCAAGCGGGAGGCTGAGAAGGAACGCGCCCGCCGCGACCGCCTCTACCACCTCAACCGCTCCAACGCCAACGCCACCCGCCGCGAGGCGGCCGTTTACAAATCCTCCGTCGATATCCAGCCCGAGTGGAACATGCTGGACCAGATCCCCTTCTCCACCTTCTCCAAGCTCTCCTTCTCCGTCGCCGAGCCCGAAGACCTCCTCCTCTGCGGCGGCCTCGAGTTCTACGACCGCGCTTTCGACCGCATCACGCCGAAGAACGAGCGTCGTCTCGAGCGCTTCAAGAACCGCAATTTCTTCAAGGTCACCACCACAGATGACCCCGTCATTCGCCGCCTCGCCAACGAGGACAAGGCCACGGTTTTTGCCACCGATACGATCCTCTCCACACTCATGTGCGCCCCCAGGTCGGTTTACTCTTGGGACATTGTGGTCCAGCGCGTCGGGAACAAGCTTTTCTTTGACAAGAGGGACGGCTCGCAGCTTGATTTGCTCTCGGTCCATGAGACCTCGCAGGAGCCGCTGCCGGAGGCGAAGGACGACATTAATTCCGCATATTCGCTGAGCGTTGAGGCCGCTTACATCAACCAGAATTTCTCCCAGCAGGTGCTGATCAGGGAGGGGAACAAGGTGACTTTCGACGAGCCGAACCCGTTCGCGAACGAGGGCGAAGAGGTTGCCTCGGTTGCATACCGATACCGGCGGTGGAAGCTCGACGACGACATGTATCTCGTGGCCCGGTGCGAGGTTCAGAGCGTTGTCGAGGTCAACAAGCAGAAATCTTTCCTGACATTGAACGCACTCAATGAGTTTGATCCCAAGTACTCCGGTGTCGATTGGAGGCAGAAGCTGGAGACGCAGAGGGGTGCGGTTTTGGCCACCGAGCTCAAGAACAATGCAAACAAATTGGCTAAATGGACTGCTCAGGCGCTTCTGTCTAGCGCGGACATGATGAAACTGGGATATGTCTCGAGGGTCCATCCTCGTGATCACTTCAACCATGTGATCTTGGCTGTGGTGGGATATAAGCCAAGGGATTTTGCTGCACAGATTAACCTTAACACCTCGAATATGTGGGGGATTGTGAAGTCCATTGTGGACTTGTGCATGAAATTGAATGAGGGCAAGTATGTCCTCGTAAAGGACCCGTCCAAGCCTCAAGTTAGGATCTATGAAGTGCCCGCGGACGCGTTCGAGAATGATTATGTCGAAGAGCCGCTGCCAGAGGACGAACAAGTGCAGCCGCCGGTGGAGAATGCCGAGGGCGAGGCAAATGCTGCTTCAAATGATGTGGAAGATAAGCAGATTGACGCTGAAGCTTGATGGGTGGTTTCTTCACTTCCAAGTTTTCTGCTTTAATGTTTGTTTTTTTATATATGCATTGTTCTTTGAATGGTGTTTTGATTTGTGGGGCTGGAGTCTTTGAGAAGTTATATGTTGATTTTTATTTAATTGCAATGGAAAGATATGGGGAAAGCTAGAATTTTTATTCATATTAGAGTTTGCATAAATACACCCAAAGAGGAGTTCTTGAACATCTTATTTTTAGGATTATGTTAAATTAGCTGCAGAAGATTATTAAAAAGCTAAGAACTTTGAGTTTGTCTAGTCCATTTTCACTGACGACACTCTTAAGATGTAATCAAGAGGCGAATAAAGTAGCGCGATAACTCATTTTCTTGACATTTGACAAGGAAGTGATTTCTTCGTTCAACAAAACTACTTGTTGCAGATAACATCTTGTTGTTGCATCGAAACAAATGAATCATACTTTCTGTTTGTATATTTGCTAGTTTTGTTTAGAACATTTCGGTCTTAATATTTTGATAGTTTTATCCATGGTTTGTCCAGTTTAATGTGGAACTTGTCTTGGTATTTTATTTTCTATTGCTCTTTGTTTAATAAAAAAAAATTTTATTGTTTTTTATTGAAGTTGTCTCCAGACTTCAGAGGGCAAAAACCAACTTATGGCTAAAGACAATTGCAATAATGGAAGAGCAAATCCACAAGTTCTAATGGCAGAGTTCAATGGCCAACTGTTTTGTACTGGAATCTGATTGAACGTATGTGACTCGCCATTCTTTTTGATAGGTAGATACACTGAAGAAGCCATGCTTCTTCTTTTTTTCATGAGTTCCGGCAACATAAACCGAATGTTTTTGTTTCTTTTTTTTTTTTATTATTATTTACTTAGATGTTCTTCTTTTACAACTTGATTACTGAGGTTTAGCTTGGAATGGGATTATTTCCCTTGTGTTTAATCTGAGCAATTATCCTTTTTTTTTTTTTTGGTGTTTGTGACGTGAGTTTAAGATCATACCAATAAGAAATATTTATAGCGTGGGGTTTGATTTCAATCTCAGCTGAACAATCCCAGGTTGAAGAAGTGACAATTAGAAAGTTCTTGTCCAAACCAATGTCATGTCTTGTCTTAAATTTTGATTGTTAATATGCATCTGATTTGCGCAGGAAATGAATCTGATTTTTGTTCCAATTCATTCTCTTTTAAGCCACAAATACCTCTCGAATAGACCTAACCATCCTCTTAAACCTGAAAATAGAAGATATAAACCAACAAAGGACTGAATAAAAAACAAAAGTTTTCTCCCCCATAGAACTTGGTTCTTGTTAGGTGCGGTGTGAACTACACATTGATGTTGTTTAGTTCTTATAAATTAAGTAAAGATTGACCATTATAATACATAAATCCCATTCTCTTTCTCAAATGGTTCGATTGTAATGTACAAGAAAAAGATTGCAATAAACAAGAGAGCCCCGGACCATTCCCTTGAACAAAGTTAATGCATTTCCCGAGTATTAATGTTCTCTAATAATACGTTAGCCCGCACCTCTATTATTTTATGGATATATTCTCTAATCTCAACGAAATTACCGTTTTCCCCACATTGAGAAAATCTTGGCGGGGGTTTTCAATTAGTCATGAATAGTGTTTTGGCGATGTGATGCATCAATGCGTTTCAATATGATCAATGCACGATGTTCAAATAGATTTCATATGCACATTTGTCACATTTGTGGATTGTACGTGTTTTATTTTTTTGACACATGCCACTTGGACATTTTATCAGGAGGATCTAATAACTATATAACGAGTAATTAAGGACCTTTATGAATAAAAATTTTCTTTTTAGGGGGTTTTTATGAAAAGTTATTTAAGATTTTAGTGTAATTAAAAAAAAAAAAAAAATTGAGGGGGGCGCTAGCTCCCTCCTTGATGCCACTCGAATCGAAAGTTTATTCTCAGTTTGAGTTCCCTGACTTTTAAAATGATTGAAAACATGTCTCTAATTGATCAATTTGTTCCAATTTTTCTTGCTGGCTCAAGAATGAGGCAACTTAGGCAATGAGGCTAAGGTCATTGCCTAAGGCCGCACCCTTAAGCCAAAGCTCCGATGTTGTTCATCTTTAAAGCCTTCCTTAGCCTTCATTGCAATCTCCTGTGGGAGCACAAAGATATGCCCTCTTTTAAACACTTCTGTTCTTTCTTCTACCCTTTATATCTACAATCTATATATGTAACATATACAGAAATATGAGTTTTAGTAGAGTAGATGCTCTTACATTGTACTATTCAAAACTTTCGTCAAGTTAATTTGTCTTATAGTGTCATTTAAATTTTCTCAAACATTTAAAAAAAATTATCTAAATAACCACATTTTTTTAATTTATTAATCAACAATTCAACATGACACAAATTCTTCATTCTTGATCAATATGACACAAATTTTAGTTAACTTTAGTTTAACTTTGTGTTATGTTAGTTTAGTATTAATTTTTTGTATTATATTGGTATAATGATTTTTAAATTTGTGTCATTCAGGTGCTTTCTCCATTTAAAAGTTAAGGACTAAAATAAAATTTGGCTTATATTTGAGGAACTAAAAATGAGATTAATCCCAATTGCTAATTTGCAATCTTCAAAGTTTCTATTCTATTTATATATATATATATATATATATATATATAATAAATCGAACGTTCTAGTTTTCCACCACCCCTTTGTTTATCCTCAATACTGAACATGACAACAAAATAAGCCACCGTCAACGTTTCTTGTTTCAATGACAATTTACTTAGTAGTGTCTTGACAATTCATCAATTTATTTAAAATTTTTAATATTTTACATTTTTTGTATTGTTGAATTTTTAAACTCGGATAATATGGTATAATAGTATAAGAGGACAATAGATAAGACAAAAAATCCGGGATAGTAAATTTTGACTATGAGTGTTTGGTGTTAGGGTTCAAACCTTATAATTCCAATTTAATTTTTGTTTTTTTCTATCAATTTTACTATTCACACAGTTTTATAATTCAAACTTTAAGAGTCTATAACTTTGCATAGACAAGTTCAAATGAGCTGATTTTGTTTAAAAATATTGTATACAATTTCGAGACGAACGAAATAAACTCCATATTCATATATATTTTTGTTTCGAACATATTTCAAGTTTTTACACTCTTTAATTCCAACAATTCAAAGTCCTCGACAAACTCATAATTTAATTCAAACTTAAATTTTACGATCCAAATTTTAGAACCAAGCATATGTTAAAATTGGTAAGTTACTACAGTAATATTGTATTCATAGCTAGCTAGCCTGATTAGAAGAAATCACGAGTCTACAGAGCAGAGCAATTCAAACGAGTTCTTTGCTTCCCTTCTCTTACGTTAGATGAGTAATGGAGGACAAGCTGTGAACACTGGGGCCCATTATACTCGAGACCCTACGATAGCACCAGACACTTGCCTCGAAAATCATCTCTCTTTCAATGCTAGGGCCCAATTTATCACAATGATTGTTAGTTATGATAAACGTTAGGATAACAAAAGTTGCATAGACAATGGAGATATGCCGATCGATGCCCATTAACGAAAAGCTTCAGCTATACGTGTCCATACCACGTGACAGTCGGTAATTGTTTTGACTAGAGCTAACACTAATAATGTTCAACATCGTATACTAATAGAAAGTGGATCTTACGATGAATAATTGATCTTTCAATACTCCGTAATCCAATTTTAGGACTACTCTCCGGCCAGTATATATATATATATTTTTTTTAACGAAAAAAATAAAAAAGTAGATCTTGCAACACAAGATCTGTTCTTTATTAGTTTGGTGCTCAATGCCAATAATGCATGAGCATTTTTTTTTTCGGGACTATTTCCAAACTTTTTCAAAAGACATCAACGAGACTCTGCTCACCTTGGCATGGGCGGTAAATCAGAGTCTAATTTGTCGGTTTGTTATTTACTTTTAGGGAAATTCTGCAATGAAACCCATTTGTTTTTCCCTGTCAATAGGATAAGATCTAAAGGTGGAAAATACATATGAACGAAGTCCCCCCCTTTTTTTTAGATAAAGAGCATGTTTAAAAAAAACCTTTTAGAAGTTATTTTTAGCTTCTTTTTTTTTTTTAATCTAAAAGCAGCTTTTTAAATTATTTGGAAGATTTATTAGAAGATGTTTGAACGATTTATTTGAAGACTTCCAATCTTAGCTTCCTATCAAATCCAAAAAAATTATCTTATTGTAAAAGCTCTTCTGAATAAATTTTAAAACTTTAACAAAATTTAAGTTAGATATTATAAAATTCATTTTAATATTTCTAATACTTATTAAAAAAACTTTAAAAATCTTTTTAACCTCGTAAATTCCTCAGTTTCAAACATTTGATGAGAAATCATATAGCTTCTTCCACCGACTAAAAGCAAACATAAAAACTTGCCAAATGGGACTAAAATACAATTTATTTTACTTCAAGATCTCCAGTCAAGCATTGAGCCACCCATGGAACTTTTGTTCGGTGACTTTCGTAAATGTATGATTTCCATTGAAAGTGTACTAAGCATTTTCGGGGCCTAAAATCATAGCCCAAGGCCCCAAACCAAATATTAAATTAGGACCCAAAAACCCATCAACGGCCATAAATATTTGAACTCGAGGAAAGAGCCAAATCAAACGAAAGGGATCCAATGAACGAGGAGAAGTTGATCAGTAGTACCACTTTTTCACTGCATGAATTGCGTAAGGCTGCAACTCTTTCATGTCAGCCATATGACACACACCACAGTGCAATACAATTACGACCGTTGAATTATCACTTTCCTACTACTACACTGTAAAATATATATATATAGAGCCATTTTACAAATTCAGGATCCATTTGGTGCACAAATTCAGTTTGAGTTGAGTTGAGATTTTTAAATTTATACAATAAATTTTATTGACTTTTTCAGAGAAGATAAAAAACTTTTTGAAAAAAAAACAAAAAAATATGATAAAAAAAATACAATTCAGTTTAAACTAAACTGACAAATCAAACGGGTCCTCAATTTCCATCACTTTCATAATTCCATTTATTGCTAATAATAAATTATTATTGTAGTAGTAACTCAAGTAAAAACAAGTAACAACACATAAAGAAGAAATTATGAAGATCAACTAAACCGTAAAAACACCAATACGCAAATCTCGCCCATTACCACAAATTAAACGACACAAACCTTAACCCTAAGCACTAATTACCACAACACGAAACCCAACATGATTTTTGATTCTCTGAACGCAAATATCTATGGTGGGTTTTTTTTTTTTTTTTTAGTTGGGGAGGTTCAAGCACGGGGACATCGGGGCTCAAAGGCAAAAGGGCCGACGGTGTAGAGAGAGTAACGACGTTTGTTGTAGTCTTCGTAGGGCTTGGGAAGCCTCAAGATGGCGCCCTTGAAGCCGCCGTGGAGGAGGGAAGGCCTCCGGCAGTTGGCCAGCGGCGAACTCAGCAGCGACACCATGCACTTATGGACTCCGTAGTTGGTCACCGTTTCTCTCGCTTTCAGAAAGAAATACCCGTTCTTGTCGGTCTGTTTGTAGTCCACGGTCTTGTACGCGGTGTTCTTGCACACCAACCTCACCGTTGCATCTGCATTTATATATATATATATATATATATATATATAAACCATTGTTAAAAACGTGGCATGCAAAAATGAAAAAAAAAAAAAAAAAAAAAAAAAAAAAAAAAACAGAGATTGGGAAGAGAGAGAAGGCTTACTGAAGACGGGAGTGGCGCCGAGGAGAGTGTCTTTTCCGGCGTACTTGCATGACTTGCAGTAGACAACGCCCTGAACGGCTACAAAGGTCCTTTCTGGAGGGTGTGTCGGCGGCTTAGCTGGCGGAGTGGCTGGCTTCGGTGGAGTGTACGGCTTTGGTGGAGGCAGCGGAGGAGTGGCTGGCTTCCGCGGAGGGGTGTATGGTTTTGGTGGTGGAGTGGCTGGCTTCGGTGGAGGAATGTGCGGTGGAGTGTACGGCTTTGGCGGAGGAGTGACTGGCTTTGGTGGAGGAATGTGCGGTGGAGTGTACGGCTTCGGCGGAGGAGTGGCTGGCTTCGGTGGAGGAATGTGCGGTGGAGTGTACGGCTTGGGCGGAGGAGTGGCTGGCTTCGGTGGAGGAATGTGCGGTGGAGTGTACGGCTTCGGCGGAGGAGTGGCCGGCTTTGGTGGAGGAATGTGCGGTGGAGTGTACGGCTTCGGCGGAGGAGTGGCCGGCTTTGGTGGAGGAATGTGCGGTGGGGTGTACGGCTTCGGCGGAGGAGTGGCCGGCTTTGGTGGAGGAATGTGCTCTTTTGGTGGAGTGTGCGGTTTTGGTGGAGGAGTGGCTGGTTTTGGTGGTGGGTGAACCGGAGGATGAGCCGGAGGAGGAGGGAGAGGGGGAGGAGGGTGATGGTAGTGGTGGTGGTGGTGATGGTGTGGGGGGTGAGCAGGAGCGGCGGCGGGAGGGTGAGGATGAGGGGGTTGGTGGTGGTGGTGATGGTGGGTTGGAGGGGGAGCGGGGGGGAGGACGATGGGGAGGTGAAGAGGGTAAGGAGGGAGAGCCTCAACTTCATCTTCACCATGACCCAATGCCAAGAAGCAGCTCAGTCCTAGTACTAGGACGAATAGTGAAAGCTGACAAACAGCCGAGGCTTTTGCCATGTTTGGTCTTTCTTTGTTTCTTATTTGAAGAGTGTAATTTGTGATTTGCGATGTGAGGTGGGTGTGTTTTTTTATACTTGGGGGGGGGGGGGGGGGGGGGGGGGGGGGGGGGGGGGGGGTGTTTTTTTCTATTGCTTAGGGCGTGTGATTTCTCTGCGGCGTTTGTTGGGTAAGCCCTGATTATTTTTGTTAATATCTTTTTGTGGGGTGTTGTATGCTAGTACTAGACTACTAATAGTAGTATTAGAGTAGAGTAGATAGTAGACTTCTCCTTTCAAGCATTAATCATAAGTTTGTTTTAATTTCATTTTTAGGACATGGCTAACCTGGGTTTTAATGCTGTTTTTGTATTTGATTAATTTTTTAATAAATAAATTTATTTTTTAAATTTGATGATAGAAGATTTGAATTTTATATATTTAGATGAAATCAAATATAATATTACTGTTAGACTATAAATATAACCACTCAACAAATTGATTTATAATTACTTATGGATAAAATCATAAAAAAAATTAATAACAGTTAAAATAATATTACCTATTAAAAATTTCATTTTAATTAACTTGGACTTGGATGAATGGGATGAACATCTCGATGATGCAGGTCCTCACATGCATACGGGCTTATGGGCCAATACTTGGAATTTTGCGCATGTTGCGAGGCAATGTGGAAGTTTCCAAGGTCTTGGGTTACTGAACTCCCTTTAATTTATTTCTAAGAAAATTATACTTTATAATACTTTTTATTTTATCTTGATTTGGGCAGGGCTCTTGATTCTAATTTTATGTATAGCATATATATATATATATAAGTGTATATAGATATGGTACTCATCAGTCATCATCGTTAGTAATA